>BQNB010156271.1:0-15287 GCA_026074375.1 Tanacetum coccineum | reverse complement strand
TGTCAGGAATATCATTCCACAGCAAATTGCTTTAGAGTCCGAGTCGTGAAAACGTGATTTAGATGGTCGTTCTTATAAGTACATCATATAAATGTAATTACGTTGCTCTAAGCTCATGACACTGAAGCTTGACGTGTATGAATACCAAATTAATGGCCTACATTGCCCGTGGTGATGTTCTAACCCGCAACATCCTATATTCGACATGGTATACGTTCGTTTGTCCAGTGATAGCTAATCACCCGAACGGGGTTGTCAAACCCAATAGATCTATTAATAACATTCGTGCTCACAATCCCGCAATTGACAGTTCATGATAATGGGCTCAGATATGGGTTATCGCTACTTAGGCAACACGTAATCATAACATGAAACTTAACCACTTGTGTCCAATTGTAAAGCATTGCATGTTTTTCACCCCAAAAACTTTGTACCATGTACTTTGATTAACTAACATCATATACAGGTCTATGTTAGTTACATCATACTATCGTTCGGGCTATCATAATTAAGAGGTCATGTAGTGAACGTATGAGGAGCTAGGACACTTTAAATCGTAAATCCAACAACTCGTCGATACGCCACCCCGAAGAGGCCTCATTATGAAACTCCCTAGTAATATAGTACTTTGATAACCACATATATAGCTTAATCACCATCTAATTGTTTTGGAAAAATTGCGTTTAATTAGTTAAAACGTTTATAAGTACCGTTGTAGTAAAACTGGCGTAACTTTCGCGTTTTAAGCCCGATTTTGACGTTTCTTATGCCCACGCTTTCGTATTAAGACGAGTTATCGTAATTTGACATTTTCATATTTTTGACCCTCTGATGAACAGTACTTTTTACTGTTCACATCAGTTAATAAGTTATTTTTATAGTTTTAATTATCGTAAAACCCGTAAACGTCGTATTTTATTCGTTATAGCTCCGTTTTTAGTGATTCTTTCGAGCACGTTCTCGTAATTGAAAGTTCTACTTATTTATGAGGTTTACAAAAATAAATATTTCTGTCATGAACAGTAACTTTTATAAAAATAGTTTTATAAAAGTATTAATTGTCGTAAACTCGCGAAATTCATAACTCGTTCGTTATTAATTGAAAAATTACGATTCTTATCATTTTGGAATCCTAAAAATATGTATTATTTGTTAAAAATACCAAACTTGCTGTTTGAATAATTTTTATAAAAAGTTTTTATAAAAATTCTTTTACGACTCCGTTTATTAACGTATAACTTGTTTTTACCGTAACTTTTTCGTTATTTATCCTTTTTTCAAGTTTCTTATCTTTTTGGAATCGTCGTGAGACGTACTATTTTATAAAAATATAAAGTAAATATGTTTAAATTCGAATTTTGGACAGAAGGTTGTGGTGATTTTCTTAAGTCCATTTTTAACCTTTGTTTTCATACTCTTCAATTTTGTAATCCACCACATGTCTTATATATCATATATGTTATATATCATACATATATTAGAGTCTATTTGTCAATAATAATTCCTCATATGTCCAAGTTATCAAAATGTACAAGTCATAACATCTCATGAAAACATAACTTTACTTAAGTGTCTTTTTACTTCAAGTTTATACTTGAACTTTTATACATTAACCAAGTGTGTACAATATGTATACTCCCATTATATCCTTATTTTAGTGATCATATAACATCATTAAAAGTCCATAAACAAGATTTACATGCCATTTGCATTACTTTCACTTGAAACATATTAAATGATCTTTTAAAACCCTAATTAGTACATAGTCATTTTCACACCAAAACAACATGATACAACACTTTCTCATCCATTTTAACATGATACCTTTAACATCATAAGATATATAAAAGTGACCAAATCCATAATTATAAGTAAAAATCCTTTTTACATGTTAAAAAGTCTTAAATGGTGATTTTTCTATATAACACATCATATGCATATAAAATCATGAAAATGAAAAGATAAAGGTTTTAGGTAACCTTAATGATGAATGATGATGATGCTCAATACAATCTAAACCCTTGCTTAGACTTAAAACCAAAGCTAGCAACAATAGAAACCCTAGATTTCCAACTAAAACCCTAGCTTTCCTTTTCTTGACAATTACTTGTAAATGGCTAACCAATGCTTGGAAACATCTTAGAATATCTTAGATATGATGTGTATATGTGTGTATAGGTTGTATAAAATTTTGTATGGATTTGGTTGGGAGGGGGTTTGATGCCGTAGCTATAAGAGACCAAGAGAGGGAAATTTTTGTTGATTTTTGCTAAGTGTGAAGGTGTATGCATGTTATCTATGTGTTACTTGCACTTATAAGAGTTAGAGTGGTCAAAAAGTATGCAATAGTAGTCAAGAACACAATGAGGGTCTTAAGGGTCTTGGTTTTGGTCAAAGGAACAAAGAAAGATAGGTTTTAATGAGTTAGATGTTGTACAAAGACCAACTTGTCAAATTTTTGATATTTCTTTGTATAATATGAATCATATCCGGCCATAATAAGATATACATGATATATTTTTGTAGTTTTTAGGTATTGGGTATAAATGTGGGTATTTGTTGAAGCGTAGAAAAGTTTTGGTGGTTCCGGGAGTGCCTAAACGCAATTTATCACGAAACGTAAACACTTTACGCAACCAAAAAAATAAAATGAACAAAGTTAATAATTATCCTCAAAATAATTACTTAACCCTTGCTTGATGTAAACATTTAATTGTTTGATGCCCGTTTATATTGAACGCTAATTTTTAGCCTACGCGATTTAGCTTAACGTTTACGATTTAAAACAAACGCGTACAATACAAAAGATACATAGTAGATTTATCGTCCTCGTCAATGACTTGAAAACACAGGGTGTTATACGGGCTTATCTCCAAAACTCACATTGATACAATGCCGACAATTTCCACCGTTAAACGGGCCTCCACACCACGAGCATCTTGAAAACCAAGACATTTTGAAGAATTAACGGATAACAAGGTTAAGAGAATAAGAATTAAACGAATAAGAGGATAAAGAAGAATATTTATAGATTTTTCAAATAATACATAAAGAAAAGAAATAATAAAAAATAAGAAAGAAACATAATTTTGGTAACCGAAAACGTACAAAGAAGCGGAGGAGCGGGTAAGCACGAAGCGTTTTAAAAACCTTCTCCTTTTGGGTCGAAGTTCGTAGGATCGACCCTCCTTATACCTCTCTTTTAGTTTGTTAACTATAGATGAGCCGAAACGACAATTAACAAACGGTTATTTTCAATATTAAAATAAAAGAAAAATAAGAATAGAAGTTTAAAATATTTTTGTATTTTTATATAAAATAAAACAAAAACTTTCACGGGGAAAGGATCTTCAAGGCTCGAATACAAACAATCCCGCAAAAATCGCTACACCTCTCTCCGGAAACGGCGCCATTTTGATGATCGTTTTTATACGTATCAAACAAATAACCCTCAAATAAATATAATATATATAATAAAATACATATACATATACGTAAGCTAAGTATCATACAAATTACTCTTAGGAAAGAATAATTAGTAATCAATACGGGTATCGTTCTCCTCGGTGAGAGGTGAATGGAAATTCATGATCATGTCGCAAATCGAGCTTGATTGTCATTAAAGATTTGATTTTTGATTCTAAATCTAATAATGCAAAGGGAAAAAGTAAATTAAGGCACGCTAATCTAAGAAATAAAGCAATTAAACATTTAAATCTAAAAACGTACACTTAATAATAAAACGCGACTAAATAACTAAATACATTCCATAGCAAACGGCTATTGGTAAAGAGAACTCAAATCCATTGATAGATGATAGTTTGCTAAAAACTATAAGGTTATCAATGCACCTTGTTATTGCAATGAAGCATTGACTAGTCCATAGCAAACGGCTCATGGTAAAGACATATCAAATCCGTTGATGGCTGGTAGTTTGCCAAAAACTACAAAGCCAACTTAGTTGGATGTTGCTGTGTAGCTGTGATGAAGAGAAGACAAAGACTAAAAGACAAAGTATGATCTGGTTTTTCAAAGAACATCAAACAGATCATCATTCAAGAAGCATGCTAAGGATTAAAGAAATTGCTTGGTACAATTTCTCAATAGCCCAAATGAAGGTAACTTGAAGTTAACAAGTGAAGTTAAAGTTTAGGGGAATATTGTTAGGAATTTTGTATAACAGACTTAATTCTGTACGTATGTGTAGTTAGTTTGTAGTATCATAGTTTAGTATGTAGAAGGTTTATCTAGTTAGTACTAGGTAAGTGTTTAAATATTTAATACTGCTTATGTAATAGTTAAGTCTGCTTACGCAGAAATTAGTTAGAGTTAAAGATATGCATGAGATATCTTAGGAAAGGATATGCATTATCTTTATACACGTTTTGTAAAGCCCATTAGGGTTTCCTTAGTCTATAAAAGGAACCCTAGGCATAGTTAGTAGATATAGTTCTACACAAGATCATAGAGATCGAATAGTAATCATAGTTTGTAATCTGTAACCTAGGCAGATTCAAAGTTTAATATAAAAGTTCTTTTGTGGTATTTATTATTGTTCTTCTTAGCATTATTTATTAGATTCCGCATAATCAATAGTGTTCACTCAGTGTTTCAATATTGTTGCTTTAGAATTATCTAAAGGAGCAAACTCTTTGCAAGCTGAAGGTTTAGATCTATTCAGTTAATTGATCCAACACTTATGACTTCGAGTCTAGCTACAAGACTCGTAAAATAAAGAAACGCGCTTTTTGGGAGGCAACCCAATATTTACTATTCCTGTACATTAGGAGTGTCTTGTGTTTTATTCTTTTCATTTTATTCTATCATGTTTGAACTCTATCTTATAATCATGCTTTGTTTGTTTGTAACTTCGTCTTATTTGTAATCAAAGGTATTTTGCAACAATAAGTGTAGGGGAATTTATCCGGTTTTTAGAACCAAGTTCAAACATGTTAAATAAATTGTTTAGATTAATTCGCGTCAGTTTTGAGTCATATGAGTAAATTCTCAAATCTCAAGTTTTATGCAGCTATTTGTATAGGAACTAACTTATGGAATCAAGTGCAGGAAATTTTTCATCAAAAAAAAAAATTCATTTTCATAGAACGTGAAGACGGCGTCACGATTTACACGTGACGCCGTACCCACTACACCTATGACGTCGTCAGGATTTTCCTGACAACGTCAAACGCCCAAGTCCAGAAAACTTAAAGTTTTTAATTATTTTTGAAAATAAAACTTGCATTACATTTAAAATATAAACTCTTCTGTTATAAACCTGCAAAACCAACGAGTTTGATAATTCTCTCATCCTATCTTTACTACTTTATCGAATCAACCCTAATTTCATAATTTTATATTTATAAATCGCACATTTTATGCTTGGTATAGTTGTCTTTGTCTTTGATTACAGGTTATATTTGATGATAAAAAGCTTGGAAGTTCTTAGGAAGTTTCATTGGATGATTCTTGGAGGACGATTTAACCAGTTATCGCATATTTCTTCTCCATTATTGAGCAAACCAGGGGAGTACTAGTTTCTTTTTCTTGTTTTTCTTATCCCTTTATTCGTTTTCACGGGTACTTTTATAGAACATTGGAAACAATGTTCAACTTAAGTGTAGGGGGAAAATAAGCCTTAGAAACTATTCTTTCATTTTCCATTTGCTTTGTCCTTCAAATGATGGGTAATATATCGAAACATAGCATAAGAGGTAATTTTTACCTAAATTTAAAAAAATTTATGACACATACCGATGAAAACCGAGTATTAATAGCGTCTCATGGATAGGAATTTATATGACTAGCACAATAACCCTCAGAATTCCACCCTAAAAATGTGAGGTTCGCCTTTAGATCTTTAGGAATTCGGGTATCTATTATTGATGCCCAAGATAGTTTATACCTTTAGCTTTCTCGAGTTAAGGAGTAAGCAGTCATATGTATCTATTCCGTCGTTACGGATGTGTACATGTGGTCTTTGTCGCCTTTTCTGGAGCATTGAGATCCGTATTAAATTATAAGAGTGTACCGGTCGTAAATTAAATTATAGAACTTATTTTTGTGATGCATTCCGAGACCGCATAGTAAGTATTAGGATTTGCTTGATAAGAGGCACTAGGATTAACCCATGTTTTAAACCTGTAATTGTTATGATGGTCACACCGATCATATAACTATCCCACACCCTTGCCATGCACTCATTTTTAGTGTAGGATACCCCTAGTACAACCCTCCGAGCCTATCCTTTTTCACGGTTCTCATAATTTTTTTGTGGATTCCAGACTATTAATGAAGAGCATTGTAACCCTTAAACCAAGCATTCCACCCAAATCATCATAGCCCATCTTGTATACTCATTTTTAGTGCATTATTGTTTTAACTCAAGTTAATTATTTGAGTACATGGTTGCTAAGTCTTTATCCTTGTAAATACAGTTTTGGGACGATTGGGATTCATGGTAGTATTTATTTCGCGAAAGAATGGGGAAGAAAAGTTAAGTCAATACCCCTATATATTTGTTAGATGATCTCCATATTATTTTGATCCACCTCAAATCGGGTCATTAGTTAGATTGTAAATATTGAGCATGTAAAAGCTCAACTGTAAGGGTACGTGTTATAAACCTCATGTTATGATGTATTATCTTAATAAAAAATAGAAAATAAAAAGAAAGAGATTGATGTAAAGTTGTGTAGAGTATGTATATCTTCGTCCGAGTCTTGGCTTAGCAACCAAACCAACGTGTATTCGTGTAAATAGTTAGCTAACCTTTCTACTCCAAATTCACCCAAAGCCACCCAAATGTATCCTATCCATTTTCATTTCCATTATATGTTATCTTACACCTACACCCCACAACCCTTTAAAAGACCTCTTAGATAGTAATGAATAATGCTTACGCCTAGCGGTGGAGGTTTGATCCTTTACCAAGCCTATGGTAATTTATATGCTACGACAAGTAGTGAGTATTGATTTTCCGTTTCCCCCCTCATTTTATAATTTATTATACACCCGAGTGAAAGAGAGAATCCTAAACTCTTGTGTGAGGAGCTAGTATATACTTTCCGTGCTGTTAATTACGAGGTCTAGAAGGTTGTGCTGTAAAATACTTTTAAATAGTAGGTAAAATGACCCCTCATATTGTTATTGTCTAGATAGAAAAGCCTATTTGCTTGAGGACAAGCAAATCCCAAGTGTAGGGGTATTTGATCAGGTGTCATTTTATACACTTTTTTGGGGCCGTCTAACCCCCTAAATCGTGTGTTTATGCCCAAAATAAGTACTTAATCGTTCTTTTCAGGTATTTTGCATTTGGAAGGCATTTGGAAGAAATACACGTGACTTGGGCTCATTTGGAGAAGAAACGGACAAGACTACGGACCTACACCAACATTGCTCAAGAATTTCTCCTCAGAAGCTGGAGACGGCGTCACAGAAGACACGTGACGCTGTCACAACGACTTCCAAGACGGTGTCACAAGATCTCAAAACAGCGTCAGATTGTATGACCCTGCCCATTATCTAAAATATTCTTGTCACGACGGTATCACGATTAAAACATGACGCCGTCGCAGCGATTTTCCTATAAATACAAATCCGATTATAGGTTTTAAGTGTGTAACTTTAGAATAAAAAGTGGGTACAAACCCTAGTTCATTTAGCAGTTGTTAGGGATGATTTTAGGGCCTCAAAACCCTATTGTACTTCCTTCAATTCATGTTCTAATCAAGTAAGACTTATTTAATCATTCAATATGTCTTGTTGTGTGATTCTTATCTGTTCTTGCTTTATCTATAACATGCTTGGCTAAACCTTCTATTGTGTTTATTTATGATTGTATGAAACCTAGAATGTAGATCTTAGTGGTGTTGCTTCTTGTGATGAATATGCATGTTAGGTCTTAGAAAACTAGCTTTTGTCTGTATCGCTGTTGATATGTCTAGGAAAACATGATTGTATAGAAAGGATACCATCAGGTAACAGTCTTCATACTACCTTGACCCTTATATGGTTAATCCACTCTTAATATATTTTAAATGCATTTAATATACTCTTAGAGGCCTTGTAATAGTCTTTATACTACCATACTTGTGTGTTGCCTTAACGGAATATTAAATAGATGGCGGGTTCGTGTAATTCGTTCATAACTTAGGAAATAATTACATAGATCATCACAAGTGTGACAAAGCAACAACACTAGGAGAAGCAATCTATAGAGTAATACATGATTAAATAAACACAATCTTTTATTATATTGTTATCACCAGTAGCGTAGTTTAATATTTAGTTTATTAGCTAAAACCAACCACCTCTCCAATATATGATTTTACCTGCTTTCATAAAATATAAAAACATAAAAAGAATCTTCCCTCAACCCTTAGAATTCTATTAGACCGTGATCAAGCCTTCCCAACCTATTCTCCTAAAGAACGATAACAACCCTCGAGTCTTGCCTATACTACTACTACAACGGTTAGGTACTCTTCCTAGGGAGTTGTAAAACTGCGTGTAGAAGTCTTACGACTACCGCATCACATAATGATCTCATAAACAAAACTCGAGATACATAATTCATATGTATTTTTCGACATGTTTGGATGAGCAAAATTAAATTAAGGAGCGTTTGGGTTAACACTTAGGTTTTTATTTCAAGGTCGAGTTAACCATTACTCTACATTTGTTACATATAGGCGCACACTAGATACTTGCCTAACGAATACTGAAAATTATAAATGATACATACTAAAACACTCTTATTAATGATAGGTGGAAAAGAATGTCTCAAGAAGAACTCGATTATAGCAAAATCTACACCCCATAAATCTCAAATGAACCATACCTTCTAAATCACCTATATCCTATAATTCATGACTTATAGTCTAGAACTATTTATGAAGGTCGTACAGCTAACTATAGACATATTCGTCATGATAACATTCTTCTTAGATTTCAAGTAATCAAACTTCAAGACTTATATGAGGTCTGGGAAGAAATTTGTCATGATTCTTGTTAGAATTGTATGCCTCTGCAGAACTCATAAGAAACTCTGACTAAACGATCTCCCTAAAGCTTTGGGCATTAAAACGTTCTTTTCTTCTCTCACTTTAATCTCTTTCTTCCATTCTCCTCACCTTATGTGAAGGATATTGTGCCTACTCAGAAGATTCATCTCTTGAATCTTTGAGAACAAATCAAGAACTAAATAATTCTTACCAAACAAACATTCCAACACGAAATGAAATCATTCAATCCATCACAATACTAGGAAAAACCAAAATTTCAAACAAGATTCACAAAAGTAAACTTCTCACGACATGAGATCTTGAATTGAAATCATTCAAGGTAATGCTTTTGGGATTAAAAACGATTCAAACTTTCTCTCCGCGACATCATGTCACATGATCTATAACATAATGAATAGCATACCCTACAACTTAACCTACCTCATGATTAAACGAATGGTGGATATTAAAAATCAACCAAACTCTCCTATGCCATATGGCATGCTTTTAACTCGTCTTTACAATCATCACATTCAAATAAAACCTAAACTCAAAAGGTCAAAATATATAACTTATCCTCCGTCTATGAAGACTTGGAAGCATCCTGATTGAATTAATGACGACGACTCATCATCACCTATAGAGTACTATAGTAGTGACTAGTTTAATTTAAGTTGCATTAATTTCTTCTCGACTTATTCATCTCTAAGGTGTTTTGATACAAATGCTTTATTACTTGGTTATGATATCACACTTACGGTTGTATGCATGCATGTCTATCTCAAAATTTTATGCATCTAAATGCTTCTCAAGTAGAATTTAGAATTGCTAGCCTCTAAATGTGCTATCCTTAAGAAGTATTAGATGATTTATGATGAAATAGGATTGACTACAAAAGGGAAAATCTGGGAAACTTTTTTTGTAAAGAAGTTACAAAAATTAGGAAAACTAGAAAATTTTCATTTCTCCAGAAAACGGCCGCCATAAATAAGGGGCGGCCCCTAAATATATTTGGGACCACCACATATATATGGGACCGCCACCAGGAGTCACTAAATTTTTACTGTATCTCATGATTTTCTGTACAGATGACTATCCTCTCTTTTTGACTCAGCTAAATTCCTGCATTTTGCTAAACCATTTTTGGAATCTCCCTTTCTAATCCTCATGATTTACCTCTTTAATCTACTCCTTCTAAATTAAATACCCATCCTCACCATTCTTCCTATCATCTTCATCTTCTTCATATCTTTCTTTTATGGCTTCCACTCAAGCTTCCTCCTCTAACCCTTCTAAGAAAATTAAACTAACCATCATTCCACCTAGACAACTTTTTATCAACATCTCTAGTGATGAAGATAGCACTACCACGCCTTCTCCTATAACAACATCTTCTTCTCCATCTCCATAAAATGCACCATCAAAAACTTCATCAACCAAAGATACCTCTTCTACATTTAGCATACCTCTTCCTCATATGAATCAAAACCTCAATCTTCACCTCCGACTTCTAATGACACATCTTTTCCTCAACCATAAAATCCTTTTCTTGATAACATCATAGATGCACCTCCAAGACCATCACATCCAATTCCAATCCAAAGTCATCCCTCTTTAGACATCACTCTCTCTTTGTCACCAATCACTCCTCTTGATCACATTCTCGATACTCCTTCACCACCTTCACCATAACCACCACCTCAACCACTCTCATAGGTCATCCTATTTACTTAAACTATCATAACTATCATGGGTCAACTTTTCTTTGTTGCTTTCACAATCGCAATCTTATCTTCTCTCTTAGGGATGAGATGAACTTAATGTTTGCTCAAATTGAGTATTTCTCAATTCCACCATTTCCTCACTATCTCCACCTTACCCTTAAACATTTTGTCATGTCACCTCATAAAATGTTGTCCTAACCTTTTTGCTCAAAGTCATTTCCTATGAATCATGGATCATCTAGGACTTATGTAGTATTATCTTTATCTACCTCATGTAGTATGTTTAGATTATAGTGTAATTCATGAATTAATGATCCCTTGTTCGTCTTAGCTCTATTTTCATTACATGTTGTATCTCTCTTGTATGAGTTTACAATGTGATAAATGAAACTACTTTATGTTTTATTGCATGAATTGTTATATTGATACTTGTTGAAAATATATTCTTGCACTTATATTTCTTACCTTGTTTTGTAGCAATAATCCCATAAGATCGATCCCTTGGTGCCCTAAACGAGGGGGAGCATACATCAAGGAGGAGTCTTGGCATCGTCGATTACTTTCTCTCTACAATTCGACGATCATCCTTTTTGAATTCGACAAAAAGGGGGGAAAATGGAATAAACTCATTAATAATTTGAAACCTTTAATTTTATACAAAATGAGTTTATATTTTGTCATCATCAAAAAATGGAAGATTGTTAATACAAATAATGTCTAAAAATGTTATTTATATTTTTCGACCTCTCAACGTTTTGATAATAACAAAATGTAAAAACGTTTATGATAAAAATAAACGTTTACAAATTATTAATCGTAAAATTCCATTTCTAAGATTAATCACTTGAGGTATGTACAAACAAATCATTAAGCATGATTAGTGATCAAGAAAATATTTCTTTCTTAACCATTACATTTTCACAAAAGTATTTTTACAAAATAAATATACAAAAATACTTTTTAATAAAAGAAAATGTTTTTTTAATAATAAATTTTGAATCTGGTTTTCCCTCCAAAATGGAAGCTTCTATACCAGATGCAACCTTCCTCATAAAAAGTGGCGGGCCCCTTATAGGCCTGGCGGCCCCCAAATATATCTGGGACCATCGGGACCGCCACCAGCTAGCCGTTAGAAATCATGTCTATAAATACTACACTATTTCTGGCAGAAAAACACACATCTTTGCACGAATTTTTCAGATAACTTTCTCTCTCTAAAAACCTTCTTTCTCTCTCTAAATCTCTTGATCACTAACATTGTTTGATCTTGTTTCAAGTGTTCTAATCTCATATTTCTCATTCTTTTATCAAGTGCAAGAGAAGAACATTCATATTCGCCAAGAAACGAATTGTTATTTAGTGATCTCTCCTCTCTTCTTCTAAGTATCAAATCTCTACTGTAATTATCTTGTGTAATTGTGTTATTTGAATTGTGTGTAAATCCGATAGTGTAGATCTTTTGATTGTGTAGTGCTTATGAAGTGGTAGATTGGTTCTAGCTAAGATTAGGACTCGACATTTAGCTTAGTGTCGAAAAACAACATAAGCGACGTGTAAATAGTTTTCTCCGCCTAAAGGGAGCTTGTTGACATAGTGAAAAATCGAGTAGGATACTCAGGGAGTGGTGTAAGGTGAAGAGGAGCTTCGTAGCCGAACCACTATAAATCTTAGCGTCTTGGTTTGATTGTTCCTTTACTTATCTCTTTGTATTGTTGTCATTGTTATTTAGTATTAGTTTAGACATTTACATTGTTGATTCATATTGTTGATTGGTTGAACATACAACACGAATCTAAGTATTTTGAAAGTAAAATTTTAAAACGTAAAACGAACAGGTAAACTATTCAACCCCCCTTCTAGTTTCCACAATTGGTATCAGAAGCCAAGGTCACTCAAGATTTTTAAAATATATTGTATTTTTAAAGCTTTGATCGATCTATGGATTCCGACAAATATCTAGAAGGGCAATTCATGCAAAGACCACCACTTTTTGAAAGTGATAGTTTTATTTATTGGAAAAATAGATTCGAGACATATGTTAAATCAAAAGATCTAGATCTTTGGCATGTTATTACTAACGGTGATTTTCAACCTATTCAACAAAATCCTATGTATTAAATTTATAGGACTGAATCTTTTATTATATTAAGTATATTAAGTATTCTATACGTATAGAATACATAAATGGTCGTATATTAAGTTCGTATTACGAATAATTTAAATATATGCCTTTTATTACAGTAATGAACATAATAATTATACAAAGTCAAAAACTCAACAATAGGGTGATTTTGAGCATGTGTTTGGCCGGCCATATCCAAGAGAAAAGGAAAGGTGGGATTTTGTTATTTGGGCCTCTAGTTACTATAATTAGAATGCCCTAATTCTAGTATTATAAATAGAGGGTCCCTAAGCCTCCTTCAAGCCACCCTTTCTCTTCTTCTCTTATCTTAGGCGATCTAAGGAATCCCCACAAAGGGTATTCAAAGTTGGTTTTCTAGTATTCGGTATTCGTTAGTTCGGGAACTAGCATTCGGGTTATCGGTTAACATGTAGTGTAGATACACGTAGAGGTTACTTACTTTAGTAATTTGAAGAGTTTCAGGTTCACCCAATTTAATACACATGCGTATTTTAAAGAAGCTACGGTTCTTCTATATCTTGATTGTTATAAGGTATGATTTTCCGTTTATCTTTTTATGTTAATTATATTGGCTATATGTGTTTATATTCAGCTGCGTAGCTCGTATAATATTATGTGTAATATTAAGTTATTAGATAACTAATTCCAACACCTCCAAATACCACAAACTTAATTAGTCACTTAGACTTAATCTATGATAATCTACAATGGATTTGATCACTAATCATCTTGATGCAAACAAGCTAAGTGCTTTGCATCTCAGGTAAAGCATATCTCATATCGAGAAAGGATGCATTTAGGAAAAGTGACCTTTGACTTATTTTGACCAATAAGGGAGTAAAACCCGTTACGTGATTAGGAAAAACTTAAATTCGGATTAAGGTCAAATGAATACTTTCATGTCATTGTATGTTGAAAGTATGTTCATAGTAGGTTTAGAAAGAAGTTTTGGCCTTTGCTAGAGGCGTTTAATAAAAGAATTGAGTTGGTATTTTGTTGAAAAATAAGAGGATTCATTTTTGCTCCTCTCTAAGTCTAAACCTCATTTGGAGTGTTCCCAGATGCTCAAATATCATATACATACCTTTATTAAAGTTTCCACATGTGTCGGGTAAGAGGAAAGCAACAAAACTAACTCCATAGAAATAGATACCGTGAGTGGCGCGCTGGCCATGCGCTAATGCGCGCCCAGCTCGCCAGAGTCACAAATCCGTTTTTATAGATTTTGACTATTATTTGTTATTTTACGTTTTGCGAACATTTATTTGTCATCGTTAAAACATAAAAGAGATCCTAGTCAATGTTGCACCAACAAAGGCAACAATAGAAAATGTCATGACCTCACAATCTTATGCTATATAAGTAAAGCTTATCGTCTATTGTTAGTATATTATATGTTGCCAACTAAATATATCCAAGGAACACTGATTTTCGCCAAATCACGGGCCCAATGTGATGTATTAAACCCCAAGCACTTAGACCTTGCAGGGATGTTTGTTTTTATTTTCATATAAATTTCTTCCATCCTAAGTAATACACCTATCATTCCATAAAAATATGTCCATAACAATTGTCCATGTTCAAGCCACAAATGACATCTAGAAGTTATGTGTATGTCCTTGTTCAATGCTTGTAATATAGCATTTCTGACCCATTTACCTTTATTAGGTTTTTAGCCCGTGTTTCTTAGGTGATGTCGTTGTATGGTATATTTAAGATGATTCAAGTTTTAAATTTATATTTTGCCGACTAAACTAAAAACAACACTTTAACGGGCAGTGTACCCGATCGGTAGTAGTTTCGTGGTAAGTAGGGCGTCGAACACTTGAAGCAAGGTTAAATCTATCAATTTAATTAATATCTTGGTTATCTAATCTATGTTAATTCTATTCTAGCCTAATCCTATGTTAAACCTATGTCAGTCTAAATCCTAATTCTAACGGGAAAAGGGGGTTTTCAGTCTGAGAACTGGCACGGTTTAGTTTGTGTCTATAATCAATTCAAGGTACTGTTACCCACACAAGCTAATTAACAAAAGATGAAAAAGCAGTCGAACCTTATATAAGAAAACTGTATTAACCATTATTAATCCGATTAGAACGTTAGTTTGTTTATTTAGTGCAATGATTTCTTCTCTCGAGGTGGCATATCATTCTTAAGAATTAGGCGTTACATCATCCTAAGACCTAGACATATTAATTCTGTCATAATTAAAGCATCTTCATAAAGCATCCTATTTGCTTATTATAATCTATCTTAGGGATTAAAGCAATGGTGATCTTGTTAAACTCTAGCTCATAGAGACTTTACCCACATACAGCTTAATGTCAATTTATACATTAGTAGTCCACTTGTCCAACTATCCAATGGAATCAGAACGTTACTTATTGAATTATCTAGGTCACCTGCTAGTCA
>BQNB010156269.1:0-15287 GCA_026074375.1 Tanacetum coccineum | reverse complement strand
GTAGTAAACGTGAATGTTGTGAATAGATCAATTGGGATTGACAATCCCCATCCGGGTATTTAATAACTTGTGCCACGTCAAACAGGCGCATTTAACATTTGAGAATGAGAGAAAAATACATGGGTGTCTGGCAACACCAACTCTCGGGGCATAACATTTGAGAATGAGAGAAAAATACTTGGGTGTTTGGCAACACCAACTCTTGGGGCATAACATTTGAGAATGAGAGAAAAATACTTGGGTGTTTGGCAACACCAACTCTCGGGGCACAAAACATGTTAAGGTTCGGTGTCATGAGCTTAGAGCAATAATACCTATTTTTGGACATAGTGAATGTGTTTCACTTGTCTACACTACTTAAATCTTGTGGTCTATACCTTTATTACTAAACTTATGAATTCACTCAACAATTTTGTTGACTTTTTAGCATGTTTTAATATTAGGTCCTAAGGTATGATTGCTTGGATGAGAGCCGCGTGGATATCAATGGAAGAACTCGTTGTCATTTTGTGTATTCGATTAAAGCTTGTCCAAACTATGTCTTTTATCAAACTTTATCTTTATCCAAAGTACATCATTTTTTTACAGTGAAATGTTGTTTTAAAACTTGTGGGACCTTGTTTTCAAACTCTGATATTTTCCAAGTATCGATTGTGAAACTTATTTTAAAACATCTCTATTTTGTTGTCGTTTTCCAAGTTTGTGTAATGTCGGGGTGTATATGTTGTGCTTTGACGGTCGCATCCCTAATTGGTTAATACAATTGGTGTGGGGAGATTTTTGGGGGGGGGGGGGGGTAGGGTGGGTGGGGTGGGGGTTAATATTGTATTGACCTCTAACGTGTTGATAATAACAAAATGTAAAACGTTTACAATAAAAATAAACTTTACAAATTATTAAATGTAAAAGTTCATTTCTAAGATTAGTGATCACTTAAGGTAGGACAAACAAATCAATTATGTGGTGGTGTGAATGTTTTGTAAGGGAGATTAGCCTCACTGTTATTTCTTACAAAAGTATTTTCTCAAAAATACATTTACAAAATATTTTCAATTAAAATAAAAAGTTTTGAAAAAACTTAAAATTTGAAATTCAAATTTTCCCCAAAATGGAAGCTTCTACACCAGATACAACCTTCCTCACAAAAAGACAAAAAAATTGAGCGGAGTCTAGGCGGCGACCCCCTTATAGGCCTGGCGGCCCCCTTATATATAAGGGACCGCCGGACCGCCCCCAGAGAGCCGTGGGATTCCCTGCCTAAAAATACTGCTACTGCTTGACTATCTTAAATGTAAAGCTACTAAAGCATTACTGCTATAGCATTGACAATGACTGCAGTTAGAACTTGCTTAAAAGCCATTCCCAGCAGAAAAACATTCCTCTTTGCACGAAATTTTTCAGTCTTTTCTTTCTCTCTTAAACCTTCTTTCTCTCACTAAAACTCTTGATCACTAACATACTTAGATCTTGTTTCAAGTGATCTAATCTCTTCTTCTCATCTCTTACCTCTCATTCAAGTGCATGAGAAGAACACTCGTATTCGTCAAGAAACGAAGTGTTAATTAGTGGTCTATCCTCCTTTTCTTATAAGTAACCAAAACCTCTTTTGTATTTATCTTGTGTATTTGTGTGATTCGGATATTGTTGAAGATCCAAACCCGAATAGTGTAGACTCTTGTGAGTGTGTAATATATTGTGAAGTGGTAAATAGGTTCTAGCAAGATTCAAGGAACTCGACATTTAGCTTAGGTCCGGAAAACCACGTAAGCGACGTGTAAACGTTTTTATTCCGCCTAAAGGGAGCTTGTTGAACATAGTGAAATCTCGAGTAGGATACTCAGGGAGTGGAGAGTAAAGGGCGTAGAGGTTGCTTCGTGTAGCCGAACCACTATAAAATCCCGTGTCATGGTTTGGTTGTTTCTTTCCATTATCTTTTTCCATTATTTAATTAGGGTGGGGGGGTGTGTGGGGGGGGTTGGGAGGTAGATAGTTATTGCTTGTTTCATGATTGTGATTTATATAACATTATAACTCGTATCTATATATTTTTTGAAAGTAAACTTTAAACCGTAAACAAACCGTAGTAAATCTATTCAACACCCCCCTTACTAGTTTCCCACAATTGTAATCCAGGACAGCAAGGTCACTCAAGATTTTTAAAATATACTGTATTTTAAAGCTTGGATCGATCTGTGGATTCTGACAAATATCTAGAAGGGCAATCTATGCAAAGACCACCACTCTTTGAAAGTGATAGTTTTATTTATTGGAAAAATAGATTCGAGACATATGTTAAATCAAAAGATCTAGATCTTTGGCATGTTATTACGAATGGTGATTTTCAACCTATTGTACAAAATCCGGAAACCAAATTAGATGAGTTTATCCCATTTAAAAAATAAACCGATGATCTCAAAAAGAGACTTGCGAAAAATAATGAAGCCCAAAATGGTTACTTACAATGCTTTGCAAGAAGAATAGAAAAATTGTCATTTGTACAACTCGGCAAAAGAAATTGGAAAACATTGTTAATCAAGCTCCACTCAAGGTAATAGCCAAGTCAAAGATAATAAGATCGACCTTTTGGTTCAACAATATGAACAATTCGTCATTTCCGAAGACGAATCTATAGATAGTGCTTTTGCTAGATTTAATACTATTATTACTAGTCTTAAAAGCTCGTTGAGAAGGATATTCAGTGAATGAACGCTACATAAGGAAGTTTCTTAGGGCTCAACATCCAAAATGAAGGAGAGCAAAGGTCAATGGCGACATGAAGAGCTTCGAAAGACTCAAACATCACTATCTCTTGGAATGCGCCTCATCGAAACCGTCAAAGTCCTGAATGATTCATAAGAAAGACTTCCGAAATAGCCAGAGCATAAAGTTGAAAGGAATCTCTTGTCTTTAAAGGCTAAGAAAGAACTAGTGATGAAGAGTGTTTAGACTTCCGGTAGAGAAGACGCAGAGTACATGCCATGGCGTAAAGACTTCCCGACGTTCTTTAAGGATAAGAGGTATATTCCGTCAGACAAACATCGGAACGAACAAGAAAAGACCTTGTCAAAGAAGTCTAGACACAAAAATTAGGGGGCAAAAGTGAAAGGAAGTTCTTTAGATCGGAGATCCAAATCATTCTTATTGACACACAAAGTCCAAAGCCACCGATTAAAAAGACAAGAAACCAAAGAGCATTTTTATGGAGGTTTCTTGGAGCGATAGCGGTGAAGATGTAACACCCCTTATTTGACATATAGCAGCGGAAGCATACATTTGGAGAGTTACTTCAAAGAACTCAACAATCATAATCATAGAAAACGACTCAAAATAGATGTTTTGGAAAATTTAGTTTATCACTCATATCATATCATGAGTTTTTATACAAAAAGGTCCAAGTGGGTGGGTATGGGGGAGGGGGGGGGGGGTGGGTAGGGGAGGTGGGGGGGGGGTTTGGGGGGGTGGGGGGGGGGGGGGGGTGGGGGGGAAGGGGGGGTGGGTGGGGGGGAGGGGTAGGGGGGGGGGGGATGAACAATGGGTGGAGTGGTAAGGGGGACGGTGCGCGTGGGAGGCGAACTGGAGTCGAATCTTTGATCGGCGATGGTAGGGGTAGCTCAGCACTGCCATGGTAGTGTCTCTGCACGCTCTCGCAAAAACAGGGGGAGTTGCTCTCAGGAGTCATTCAACATGCACTGAGTGTACAAGACGACTGTCATAGACTCATATGATCAAAGGTTGTTACAGTGAAACTTCACTTAATTTTGAATGTTATGATTATACTATGTTATATTACTTCTGAATATCTTCAAGTCAATGAAATAGTAATAACTGCAACGAATACAATTATCATGGAAAATAGTATTATTGCCCTAAGCTCATGCAACCAAACGTTAACATCCGAAGTCAATTTAACGACTTGAAGGAACAACTGTCCTAAGGAAAGGTAACTTGCCAAAGTTATCCTTTGTTCTCAAATAAAGTGCGTTTAGTTACCCCATGTAAGGGTACACCAACGGGAGTCGTCACCCCCAATAAATCTATCCACAATATTCACGTTCACTCGCAAGTGACTAATGGTTCATGATTAAGAAATATTGGCATTGAAAGCAAACTTAGGCAATAATATATCAGGATAGCATACAGTTGGAAAACACCTGTATTCATGGTTTATAGCATGTATCTCCCCACGGGATTTAAAAAATATGTAAAGGTGGGACTATGAACTCACCTTATCAAGGTAGTTAATTGATTTAAAATTTAATTCAAATGAGAGTAAACAGCCTCGACACTCAACCTATTAATATTCAATCTTAGTTTATTGTTAGAGAATTACAAACTTTATTTCATGGGATGGGGGAGGGGGGGGTGGGAGCAGGGGGGGGGGGGGGGGGGTGGTATCGGTGAGGTTAGTGTATGGTGAGTCGGGGACGGTGGCACGTTAATCCAGAGGTCAGTAGTAAACGTTTAAAAAAAAAAAAAAAAAATAAAAATAAAAAAAAAAAGGAAGCTAGACACTTTAAATCGAAATCCAGCAACTCTTTCAGTTAGAGTCGAATATGTTTAAAAGATATGTTTAGAAGTGTTAGTATGTGATGTGTTGGTTTGTGTTGGGTGTGAGGGGTTGGAGGTTTTTAGGTGATGTTTTTGGTGGTGTTGTGTTTATGGGGTTGGGGTGGGGTGTTGGGTGAGTAACGTAGGAATAAAGAAAAATGTTTGGGTTTGAATAAAATCGAGCTTATTAATATTTAAATATATTTTTATAATTAATAATAAACAATATTACATTTTTATACCCTTGAGAATAATGAAAATGAGAACAAATATATTCCCTTGATATGTTTATATTTAATATAATATATATATAGATATATATATATATATATATATATATATATATATATATATATATATATATAGATATAGATATATATATATATTTACAAAATTAACCCTTTAATTTATATTATTAAAACATTAAACCTTTAACTTGCAAGTATGACAAAAAACCCCGAAGTGAGCTTAGAATAATTACATTTTTAGCCCCTCTATTATATGTTTCAAGAATGACAATATATACCCTTTGCATGAAAACATTTATTTATTTTATGCGAATTAAGCCAAATAAGTGTTGTGGGGGGGTGTGGGGGGGTGGGGTGGTTTTAGATTGGGTGCAGGTTAAAGCTTATTTCTATAAGCTAAAATAAGTAACTTTTAATGAGCTTATAGCTTATGAAAAGATGCTTAGCTTAAAAATCCAAAATGGGTTCGTTGGTTTAAAATGATTAACCCGATGGGTTTAAGGCTTTAAGATTAGTTTTCAACACACACACACACATATAAATGAGCTTATTGAAATAGATTATTATAATAGCTTATGGCCGTATAGCTTGTTAAGATACACGAAAGAGCTTTTTAGGGTTTATCTAGAGTCGTTGGTTTAGAAAACCAAATGAGTAGCTTTAGGGTTTAAAGGGCGATTTCATGAATCATAAGGAATGTATAGGAGCTGATGTATAATCGGTTTTAATTAGAGAGTTATAGAAATAGTGAAGACTTATAAAAGCTTGAATGGGTCAAAATTGATGAAATGGGTCGAACACTTAAGTTATGATCAAAAACTCTTTCTTCTTTAAATCTTGGCTCTAGTAGCTTAAACCTTCCTTTATTTCTCTTCTATGGCATGGCTAGAATATGATATTTAAGGTAGTAATGAAGTTTGATGGGAATTGAAGTGTAAGGAGTATTCTGGTGTAAAGAAAAAGTATTGCCAGTTACTTAGAGTGGTGACCAAGTTAAGTGGAGTGGTGGCCAAGGTGCTGTAGAGTAGTGACACAGTAATACTAAGGGTTGCAAGGGGTGATTATGATTACTTGAGGTGCTTGAGGTGCTTGAGGTGCTTGAGGTGCTTGAGGTGCTTGAGGTGCTTGATTTTTAGGTTAGAACTAGTTTTAGGTGTTTAGGGTTTTTGTCTAGGTTTTAGGTGTAGGTTTGGGGATTGGGGTGGGTAGGGTGGGGGGGGGTTGGAGGGCTTTGAATGATTAGGTTAGTTTTCTGGTTTAGAATTGCTTTAAGTGTGTAACTTGTGTTAAAGTGGTGGTAAAAAAACATGATTTTAAGGGAAAATTACTAGTTTGAATTTTACGCATGTTTAACTTGTACTTTGAGCGTTAGAGGGGTGCGAGTGAGGGTGATGGGGTGTGGGGGGGGGGGAGGGTGTGGGTTGGTGGATTGTTGGGTGATGAGGTGGGGTAACTTTAAACATGCCTTGCAGCTTGAAACATTCTCTTTATATGTAAACATTTCCCATATAATTAGTTTGACAAAACGTAACGTTGAAAGAGGGGGTTGTTTTGAGGGGTTTTGTAGGGTGGGGGTGTGTTGGGGGGGGGGTGGGGGGGTGAGTGATAACTATTAAAATAGAGTTTAAAAGATATTGCTTGACATATTATCAACGTTCTACTGCAATAAAGTTAATGAAATTGGGCATAGGTAGGTTGCGTAGCTCGGTTACTTAGGTTATGCAAGTTACATTGCATAATAGTGGAATAAAGCAAAATATACCCGTGAAAATGGTTGTACTTAATCAATAATAATATTACAGTGAATGACAATTGTATCTAATGTAATAGATGGATAATACATTGATGAAAATTGTGGTTTGTTATGTCTCCCAACCTTTAAAAGAGAATCTCGTCTGAGATTTAGTTGGAGTCGAAGTGATATTTTGAAAATAGATGCGGATACTTGGCACGAATTTGATCTTCGCTTTCCCACGTAAATTTTGGTCCTTTTTTAAGAGTCCATCTTACTTTGACTATAGGAATACGATTTTGTCTTAGTTGCTTGACTTCTCGATCCATGATTTCCACTGGTTCTTCCACAAAATTGAGTGTGTCATCGAGCCGAAGCTCTTTCATTGGAATGACGAGAGATTCATCAGATAGGTATTTCTTTAGATTAGAAACGTGGAAAGTACTGTGGACACTACTGAGTTCTTCAGAAGCTCAAGTGTCTATGCCACTTTGGCCGCCCTTTTAAGGATCTAAATGGTTCCAATGTACCGGTTAAGATTGCCTCACTTCCGCATCGGATGACACCTATTTGAGGTGATACTTCACATAACACGATCTCCACGTAAAGGCTTTCGTCAAGTTAGGTGGGATGTTGAGGAAGGGAATGAGAGGGGGGGGGGTGGGATGGAGGGGATTAGGTAGTAGTGGGGGGTATGAGGGAGGGTGGGGGATGTTGTGAGGGTGGGGGGGGCGGGTCGAAAATGAGGGGGGAAAGGGGGGGGGGTGGAACCATCTCAACTTCGCCACGATACAGTGTGATGGGATAGGGATTATGTTTTGCCTAGAATGTGTTGCCTTAATACTGCATGTAACGTTATTGTATGAAAATTCTACCAATGGAAAGTGTCTTTCCACCTTTCCAAAATCTATAACCCAAGCTCGAAGCATGTCTTTGATGTTGGATGGTTCATTCACTTTGTCCAGCAGTTTCCGGGATGATATGCCGTACTCCATGTCAAAAATATTACCAAAGCTTCTCTCAATATCGCCATAACCTAGATGTAAATGACTGTCACGATCCGAGATGATGGATATCGGCACTCCATGCTGTGAGACATTTTCCTTTATATATAACCTTGTAAGGGTTTCCATACTATCTGTTGCTCTGGTGGGATGAAATATGCTGATTTTGTAAGGCGGTCTTACAATATACCTAAATTTTAGTCATGTCCGCTTGATGTTTTGGGTAGTTTTGTAACGAAGTCCATTATTCTTTCCCATTTCCATGTAGGAATCTCTGGTTGTATCTATTAGGTAAGCCGGATGGCTTCTGACATTCTGCTTTAACTCGAGCATGTCAAACACTTGCCGACATATTCTGCGATGATTGCCTTCATGTAAGGCCACCAATAGAGTTTTCTCATAAATCCTGATACATGCTTGTCATAACCCGAACACACATCGATTATAGGGAAAAAAAATTTTTTTTTTTTTTTCATACTCCGCAGATCAAGTCTCTCAAATTTACCAAAAGTGGTAACCAACTTCGATTCGAATTACATCTGGGGTGCACTTGTTACGTACTTCAAAATCTTTGTCTCTCGTAATTCTCAGATTTGATGTTCTCTTCCTTGATCGCCTCGGTTTGGGCTTCGAGGATTTGTGATGGTAATTTTGGGTGAAGGGTCATGACTAATGCCCTGACTCGGAGTGGTTTGATTCGTTCTTTTCGGCTTAAGGCATTTGCTACAACATTTGCCTTTCCAGGATGGTAGCGAATCTCACAATCGTAATCTACGAGCAATTCTAACCAACGGCGTTGTCTCATGTTCAACTCTTTCTGATCAAGGATATGCTGAAGAATTTTATGATCAGTGAACACAGTACACTTTGTGTCATACAAATAGTGTCTCTAAATTTTAAAAGCGAACACTACTGCTCCTAATTCGAATGAGGGAGTGGGGGGGGGGGGGGGGTTGGGTGGGGGGGGGGGGGGGCGGGTCCTTATGATGCTGATTTGTCGGATGCATATGCAATAAATTTTTCTCTTTGCATTAACACCGCTCCCAGACCTTGATGGGATGCATCACAGTAAACAACAAAATCATCGTTTCCTTCTGGTAATGCTAAGATTGGAGCTTCACAAAGTTTCTGTTTTAGTAATTGGAAAGCTGACTCTTGGTAGGATAGGGGGGGGGGCCCAATATACTTCTTGTTTTATAGGGATAATTCAGTCAAAGACTTTGCAATTTTGGAGAAATCTTTGTTAAATCTTCGATAGTATCCAGCTAGTCCTAAGAATTGGCGTATTTCTGTGGGTGTGGTAGGGGATGCCCAATTCTTAACTGCTTCAATCTTGGCGGGGTTCAACGTGAATTCCTTGACTATCAATCACATGCCTGAGAAATTGCACGATACTAATCCAAAAATCACATTTGGAGAACTTGGCATATAATTTTCCTCATTTTTGAGAAATTTCCAGAATTATCCTCAGGTGATCAGCTGTTCTCTTTGTTTTATGGCTTGACGCACCTCCACACCTCGAATACTATCTCCAATTTATCCAAGTATTGTTTACACCCACGGTCCAGACCAAGAACATATGTAGTGATGCGATAGTATAAACCAATGGCATCAACTTGGAATTCAAAAGAGTCCGTACCTTATTCTGAAAGTGCAGTCAGCTGGGAATATCCTTCATTCCGACTCTTAGATAGATGGAAAGCCGATCTCAAGTACAATCTTCGAGTAAACACTCAAACCTTGAAGTAGGTCAAATAAAACATCAGAACCTGGGTAATGGGTAAAGATTCTAACGGTGATTTTATTCAGTTCTACGAAATCGATACACATACTAAAAGATCCGTCTTACTTTTAACAAATAAGACAGGACTCCCCAGGGCGAAGTACATTGGTACGCAATAAATCCCTCGTCTTCAAACTCTTGAAGTTAGTCAGATAAATCTTCGCATTTATAAGGATCTAATCCGTACGGTGGCTCAGCTATTGGTGCCAGCTCTTGTAATTAAATCGTTTTGAAAATTCTACTTGGCGAACAGAGGAGGAAAGGCACGGTAGATCTCTATGAAAAACTTCCGGAAATTCTCGACTACCGTAATACTCTACTAGTCGTTTTTCGTCTGACTTTCTTCTTCATTACTTGTGCCATGCAGACTTGACTATCTCATCTATGGATAAATACCCTTTCGTTTAATACAGGATATGAGGCTTAGGCGGGTTTACTTCGATCAACCTCGGATGATCAAAAGTTTCACTGTCCCTGGGTATGTCGACGACATCCCTCGTCACAATACCAATGACGACATCACTACCAAGCCATAATCGACATGAGATCATTTTAAAAGGTTTGTCGGTTTGCAAGATCAGGGGTGCAACCCTCGATAACCGGTATTAGTGCCTATTAGATTACCATCGACCCCCACCCCCCAATTCAATGTCGTATGTGTATTTAAGGAGTATTTGGGTGGGATATTACGCTTATACTAGAGATATGGATACAAAACTTTTATCGTGCTCCTGAATCAATAATACCTTCTAGCTAAATGAGTTTAGGAGGAAACGTACGCCCTTGACTACGATCGGATCTTAGGTGATCGATCTTGTACCTCAGCAAGTATGACTCTTCCATGGGCATTGTTGTTTGCCTTGGGCACTGTTTCTATAATGTCCGGGGGGGTAGCCCACAGGAATGGATAAAATGGATAGGGGGGGGGTATACTGGGGGAGGCAGGGTGGGGGACTGCCATGGGATGGGCCAGGGTTTTCGCATTTCCTGGCTAGATGACCCACCTTGTTGCAAGTCTGACACTTAACAGTGCAAGGTCTTGTGTGATGTAGGGTGCATTTCTTACACAGGGGAAGGCTTTCAGTATACCTACTATTTTTAGTTGGGGCAGCAGCATAAGCCCTGACGGTTTCTTGCTTTCTATTCTATTGTTGTTGGTGATCATTGTTGCGTTTGTTATTGTTGTTACGGTTGTTTTGGTAGTTGTTGTTGGTGAAGGTTCTTCTATCATTAAACTTTCGTTTGTGATCATTGGTTCCTTGCACTGAATTATACTTTATTACCTGATCAATTAACCTCTGAGTTATGGTAATGGCTTCCTCCAAAGTTGAGGCTTTGAGGGCGGTAACATTCCTTTAAAACTTCTGGGTAATACCCCGATGAGACTTCCATGATTTCGCAGTAGAATTTGCACCAGAGTTGGCCATAAACACTGCCAATTCCTGGAATCTTTCTCACGTAAGTTCTTGAGATCATTTCCTTTACAGTTAGATTGTAAAATTCATCTTCCATTTTCTTGACCTCAGTTCGGGGACAATACTTCTTATTAAAGAGCCTTTTAAATTCGGACCAGGTGGTCTTATAGGCTTCCTCTATTCCAATAGGTTGGGTGAATGAATTTTACCAGGATAAAGCTTCTTGAGTTAGAGTACCAGTAGCAAATTTCACTTTGCAGTCTTCGGTACAGTTGCTACTGGAAAATACGGATTCAGTTCGTTCAAACCAGCTAATGAGGCCAACAGCGCCTTCCATACCTTTGAAATTGAAAGGATGGAAACTCATAAACTCTTTGTAGCTACATTTTCTTGACACAGAAGTTTCACGTTGTCGGGTTTTCCTATTTGTATTGTTTAGCATATTCAAGGAAGTCACTTGTGCTTCTAGAGTTCCAGCAACACACACACACAGCAACTAGTTTCCTGATGGCGGCCTGAGTCATGGTTGGTGCTACAGATGTTGATGTCCTCTTGGGAGCCATTCTATCAACATTTACATGACAACACAAAATAAGAATCATATCATAAGTCTTTTGTACAATGTATGGAAATTTTGACAATGACTTATTTGATACAAGTTCTAACAAAGAAATACACATTCTTTGATATTACTTCTGTTAACCAGGCGGGTACTAACGAGGCTGGTAACAAGCCGAGTGGAGTTCCTAAGGATTCTAGTGATACTCCCCTTCGTGATAATGAAAAGTTAACTTATATTTAAGATGATATCAATATTGGTCAATTGCGGGATAATATGAATCAACTTATGGAGGAAGATAAAATCTTGGATATTAATACTGATTAGGGTGGGAATGATGTTACTGGTGAATGTTCCACTAGTACGAAATCAGTATATGCAAAAGTTGAAGGTCAAGTGAAAGGAAGTGATAAGGGAAGTATATTGGAACAATTTAGAAAGTCACGTGAGGATTCATCGAGTAAATCTATCTCGGACTCAGATGACTCTGAAGTTGAGGAAGTATGTATGCCATATGGTATATCAGGTGGTGGATTACTGGATGTTTTGGAAGATGATTTGGACTGCTTCGATTTAACAGAGCAAGAGCAAGCATTTTGTGATCGTTATGATATCTGCTTGAATAGTCGTTGTAGGAAGTAGTTTATTTGTTAGTTATAAGGATGGCATGAAATTCTTATATAGGGGTTATATTTGTTGCATTTTCTTGCATGTAAGTGTCCTTATGGACTGAGATGGGGGACTTCACCCTTATCCTTTGTACTACAATGTTTTTTGGTGTAATAAAATTTACCGGGGAAACCCTTTACCCAAAAAAAAATACAAAATTAATCCTTTTAATATAACTTTTAAAATCTTTAAACTCTTAACTTTAAAGAATGGCAAAACAACCCCTTGGAGTTATAACTTTAGGATAATTACATTTTCAGCCCCTCTAGTTATATGTATTAAGAATTTACAATATATACCCCTTTGCATGAAACCATTTGTGAACTAAGTCCAAAAACCATCATATTGGTATTTTTGATTTAGAAATCAATTTTGCAGGTTATAGCTTATTACTATAAGCTAAAATAAGTAACTTTTACGAGCTTATAGCTTATGAAAAGAGCTTGAGAGCTTAAAAATCCAAAACGGGTTCGTTTGGTTTAAAAAGATTAACCCGATGGGTTTAAGGTTTTAAGATTAGTTTTCAAGCTTATAGAAATGATTAATTAGCTTATTAGAATAGCTTATTAAATCAGCTTATGGCTTTAGCTTATTGATTTCATAGAATCAAGGTTTTAGGGTACGATTAGGGTTTTGGTTTGGTTTAGGATTTTTGACATGATTTGGTTTGATCAAAGGAGTGAAACAAGATGTATACATGATTATTAATGTGGCAAGAGCTTAATGAACTAGTTTGAACACTTACAAGTACACGAAATGGAGAAATGGGTCAAAATGGGGTAAAACGCAACCCAGTTGCTATTTGGAGATGATTCAAAGGTTCCTTCTTGGTTCTTGGCTTTTAAAATAGCTTGTACTTCCTTCTTAACCTTCCTTGGGCTTATTTAGATTATAGTTTTGAGGTAGTTTGAAGCTTAGTGGTGAGTTTGAATGTGTATGTGTGTTTTGGCTTATATAGGGCTCGAAACCTTGGTGGCTAAGGATATGGCTTGGAGTGGTGGCCAAGGGTGCTAGAGTAGTGACTAAGGGTATAGCTAAGGTGAGTATGAGGGGCTATGAACTAGTTTGGAGAGGTGTAAAAGGGTGGAGATGGTTTCGGGTACCAAAGGTGGTGACAAGGAGACTTAGGGTGCAAGTTGTGCTAAGGTGGTGATGAAGGTACTTAGACAAGTTGTTAGGCTAGGTGGTGACAAGGTAGAAGGGTGCTAGCTTGGTTTAGGATTAGTTTTATAAGTTTTAAAAGGTTTTGGGTCATTAGGGTTTTCGGGTTAGGGTTTTTGTTTAATTCGAGTTAGGGTTAGGGTTTAGGATAGTTAAAGGTTTATATGTTGAACATTATGTGTTTGTAACTTATGCCTAAGAGCTTGTACGAAATCTAGAAAAAATGAGCTTATTTGAATTCGTGTTTTATTATGTTGTACATTGAGCTCAAATGAGTTGTACTTTGATTTAGGAGGGAAAATGTAATTTAAATATTATGTATTGATCACTTGTACACATGCCTTGAAGGCTTGAACATTCACTTTATATGTAAATATTGATAATTAGGGTTTTGATATAAACGTTAACATTTGAAATCCGTTTTGTCATAACGTTTTGAAAAGTACGTTAAATAGATAATGTATGATAAAATATAGTTTAAAACATATTGCTTGACATATTATAACATTTAATGGCTATAAACATTTATGAAATTGGCATAGGTAGGTTGTGTGAGCTCGTTTACGTAGGTTATGCAAGTTACGTTGCATAATTGGTGAAGTAAAGTAAAAATATTCTCGTGAAAATGGTTGTACTTAATTTAATAAGTATATATTACATTGATGAAAATTGTGGGTTGTTATAGTCTCCCAACCTTAAAAGAAATCTCGTCCCGAGATTTAGTTGGATGATGGAGTGATGTTTGAAAATAGATGCGGATACTTGGCACGAATTTGATCTTTACGTTCCCACATAAATTATGGTCCTCTTTTAGAGTTCCATCTTACTTTGACTATAGGAATACGACATTGTCATAGTTGTTTGACTTCACGATCCATAATTTCTACTGGTTCTTCCACAAAATTGAGTGTGTCATTGAGCCGAAGCTCTTTCATTGGAATGACGAGGGATTCGTTAGATAGGCATTTCTTTAAATTAGAAATGTGGAAAGTACTGTGGACATTACTGAGTTCTTCAGGAAGCTTAAGTGTATATTCCACTGGGTCGACCCTTTTAAGGATCTTAAATGGTCCAATGTACCGGGGATTAAGCTTTTCTCGTCTTCCGAATTGAATGACACCTTTTCGAGGTGATACTTTCAACATAACACGATCTCCAACATGGAATTCGAAAGGCTTTCGCCTTACATTGGCATAACTCCTTTGTCGGTCTCTTGCAGCTTGCAAGCGTTGTCAGATTTGTACTATCTTTTTGGTAGTATCATGGATTATCTCTGGTCTCGTGAGTTGAACATCTCCAAATTCGTCCCAGCAGACAGGTGATCTGCACTTTCGACCATAAAGTGCCTCGAATGGTGCTGCCTTAATACTGGCATGGTAACTATTATTGTAAGAAAATTCTACCAATAGTAAGTGTCTTTCCCAACCTTTTCCAAAATCTATAACACAGGCTCGAAGCATGTCTTCGAGTGTTTGGATGGTTCTTTCACTTTGTCCATCAGTTTCAGGATGATATGCCGTACTCATGTCTAATTGAGTACCCAAAGCATTCTGCATTGACTGCTAGAATCTGGATGTGAAATGACTGTCACGATCCAAGATGATGGATATCGGCACTCCATGCCATGAGACTATTTCCTTTATATATAACCTTGTAAGGGTTTCCATTATCTGTTGCTCTGGTGGGGATGAAATGTGCTAATTTTTTAAGACGATCTACAATGACCCAAATTATGTCATGTCCACTTGATGTTTTGGGTAGTTTTGTAACGAAGTCTATTGTTATTCTTTCCCATTTCCATGTAGGAATCTCTGGTTGTATCAGTAAGCCGGATGGCTTCAAACATTCTGCTTTAACTCTAGAGCATGTCAAACACTTGCCGACATATTCAACGATGATTGCCTTCATGTTAGGCCACCAATAGAGTTTCTTTAGATCCTGATACATTTTGTCAGAACCCATGTGAATGGAATATTTTGATTTATGAGATTCATGCATGATCAAGTCCCTCAGATTACCAAATAGTGGTAACCAACTTTGGTTCTTGATACAACGAGTTCCATCAGGACGTACTTCAAACGCTTTGTCTATTCCTCGTAAATTCTCAGCCTTGATGTTTTCTTCCTTGAGTGCTTCAGTTTGAGCTTTGAGAATTTGTGATGGTAGTT
>BQNB010156268.1:0-15288 GCA_026074375.1 Tanacetum coccineum | reverse complement strand
ACTAAGACGAGTAAGAGCACTGTTCATGACTATCCAGTCAAGTGTTAAGGACAAGATATTAGCTACTCTAAGTGAGACGTCCAAGGTAGAGAACACGCCAGCAAAAATGCTGTGTGACCTGGACCAACAAATGGAAAAGAGAGCAAATGATGGTTGTACTTATGGATTAAATTGTATAGTAAGTATGAGTATGAAATTCGCTACCATCCAGGTAAGACAAATGTGGTGATTGATGCGTTAAGAAGGAAGGAGCGAGTGAAACCTAGACATGTTCGAGCGATGGCTATGACCATTCGGTATGGAGTAAGAGGAATGATGTTGGCAGCCCAAAGTAAGGCGTTCAAGGAAGAGAACGTATGCACAGAAAGGCTTCATGGGTTAGATTGACATATGGAAAAGAAAGAGGACGAGAGTTTGTACGTTATGGATTGTATATGAGTTCTGTTAGTAGGGAATGATGAGAACCGTAGTAATGGATGAGGCTCATGCATCAAGGTACTTGGTACATCCGGGAGCGGATAAGACGTACTATAACCTTGGAGACATGTATTGGTAGCCACGTGTAGAAAAGGATATAGTTACCTATGTTAGCAATTATTGGATTTGTTTAAGAGGTGAAAGCTGTGATGTCAAAGACTTTTGGCTTGCTGCAACAACCTGAGATACTGGAGTGAAAATGAGATAGAATCACCATGGATTTTATCAGTAAATTTTCCAAGGTCAAAGTAGTGAGTATGATGTGATTTGGGTGATGGTCGATAGACTGACCAAGTAGCTCATCTTCTAGCTATACAAGAAGATTTCAAGATGTGAAGTTGGCAAGGATTTATATTGATGAGACAATAGCAAGGAATGGAATTCTGGTTACGATTAACTCATATTGAGATGGATGATTTACCTCGTGGTTTTGGCAGACGTTACAGAAAGTGTTTGAGACGCGGTTGGATTTGAGTACTGCTTAACATCCTCAAGCGGATGGATAAAGTGAACGTATGAGTCAGACTTTAGAAGATATAATGAGGGCATGTGTTATCAAATTGGTAGTAGTTATCATTTGAGCATTCGGTGTGCTCCGTTTGAAGCTTTGTATGGAAGGAAATGTAGGTCGCCTGTTTTATGGGCTGAGATTGGAGAAAGTAGTTTGATTGGACCGGAATTGGTTCAAGAAACGACTGATAAAGTGGTGTTGATAAAAGAGAAGCTCAAAGCCGCGAGAGACCGTCAAAAGAGCTATGCCGATAATAGACGCAAACCGTTAGAGTTTGAGGTAGGAGATCGGGTTATGTTAAAAGTGTCGCCTTGTAAGGGCGTGGTTGGTTTTGGGAAGAAAGGAAAGTTAGCACCGAGGTATGTAGAACCGTTTGAGATCCTTGAAAGGATTGGCTCTATAGCTTATAGGTTGAGGTTGCTCGAGGAGTTGAGTAGTGTACATGACACATTCCATGTGTTGAAAAAAAATGTGTTTGGCGGATGCTAGTCTGCATGTGCCATTGGATGAGATCAAGGTTGACAAAACTCTTTGTTTTGTTGAGGAACTTGTTGAGAATAGTGACCGTGAAATTAAGAGGTTAAAATGTAGCAGAATGGTGGTAGTTAAGGTCCATTTGGGCTCGAAGCGAGGTCTTTAGGACTTCAGATAAACTGAGTATCCACACTTGTTCGTTGAGCAAGGGATCATTGGGAGTTTTAGTTAAAGTTGGGTACGTAAGGTTTCTTGTAGACCTTAGTATGCCCTTAGATGTGTTTGTGTGGTTTTGGTTAAAAGTTATTTTATGAATAAACTCAAAGTCGAGCCGATTCTTCAAAAACATTAGGCTTTGTAACAACTTATAACTTGGTTTCAAGACGTTGGGCTTTGTAACAACTTATAACTTAAGGTTTTTGACGAGTCTCCTCGATGACGGGCGAGGTTCAGGTAGTTGGATGTTTATTTTTGTTTGGAGCAGTTATGCTGCTATGCCTACCCTTTTGTGGGCGGGCAAAGTTGTTAGCAGTAAGATATCTTGTGAAAGTTAGTTAGAATTCAAAGTGTAACTTTGAGTTAACATGGGTATGGGAGGACTACTTGAATGATAAGTATACTCGATTATTTGTTTGGTAATGATAGAGTTGAACCTTTTAGTTAAATCTTGGGACGAGATTTCCTAAAGGAGGGGATACTGTGACAACCACGACTTGAGCAGGTTAGTCAAACTATTAGTGTTGACTTATGTATCTGTTTCAATTTATGGGTTATGTGTTCTTTGTGTTAATAGGTGTTTATATGCGTTTATGTGGAAAATTGGTAGTCAATCTATTGAGTGTGATCATCTTAATGAGATTGGAATGGTGGTGAGATTGGTTAAATTCATTTCATTCACTTTTGGTGACAAGGAAATGATTTTTGTGGTTTAAGCATTTTAGTGATTTATCGTGTAAGTATTTTTACATATACATATTTATGTGTTAGTAAAATTAGGTATGAACAGGCTTTAGTGGTAAGAATAAGAAAGAAATGAAATTTCTATTTTTGGAAAGTTAGGTTTTATAAAAATGAAAAGTTATTTATTTTTAAAGGTTTAGTAAAGTGCGTTTATGCAAAAAGGTATGCGCAAATAAGCTTAGGTTTTTATAGAAAATTAAGGTAATACAAATAATTAGTTAATTAATAATAAATAAAAAAAATAAAAAAGTATATATAAGGAGGGTCAATCGGCCAGTTTTGGGAAAAGAAAGAAAAAAGAGTTTTAATTGGAAAAAAAATACTAATTAGGAATTATCTAGGATTTATATTGAGGCCTATAAATACAAAGTAAAATCCCTAACCCTCCCCCCCTTGTAGAACCGGTCGACTAAAGAGAGAAAAGAGGAAAAAAAATTAGGGTTTTTGCTTTTTGTGAAGAAAACAAGTTCTAAGGTAAGTATTAATTAATCCTTGTTAATTATTAATCATTAATACATGTAATAATTATTATGATGGAATTAGGGTTTTATAAAATCTGTAAATTAATGATGTTTAATCATATTGCAATGATTAGGGTTTAATTAGGATCATATGGGTGTATTCGTTAGGGTTTAGATCGCGTTAGAACTTGAATTAGAATAGGGCAGAATTTAGGGCTGTGTTGTTCGGCTGTTATCTCGATGATGGTAATAGCTTTTGTCAAGTTTCTGGTGTCTATGATGTAGCTCAGAGAGTCTAGTTTCCAGAACATCTGGCCTCGAAGGTTTTTAAGGTCGGGAAGTCATTCAAATGTTGGTTACGAGAAAAGTTGTCAAAGCAGTAAATTCGGGTCAGATTTAGGTCAGATTACGAGGTGTAAAACCCCCACTTAAAATTTGAATTAGGATTAGCCAACCTACAGGAGTTTAGTTCTATGTGTCTATTAAAAATAACCCAAAGGAGAGCTTCCGATTTGGAGTCTAAGTATGGTTTTTAGGTCTAAAATTTTTAGTGTGCGATCAGATCTGAAACTGAGTAGTTAAACGTTTGATTTTATTTGCAGCACTTAAGGGTGGAAATAAATTAGTGGAAAAAATCATGAAGTTAGTAGACTCATGGTATTGAACCTGTGATTTTTGATAAAATTTATAAAGCTCAGTAGGTATGGTTTAGAAAATGGTAAAGAAGACTTTGGAAAAGTGTGTAAACATGTTGGTTTTGGTTGGGCATGGTGTCGTGGTGACCCATGAGGGTAATTAAACACCTTAGACATCCATCATATTATTGTTACATGGGCATAAGCAATTGACTTGGTCGCATGTAACACGTGTTTGTTTTGATTGTTTAGATTTGTGCTAGTGTTTGTGGAAGCTGCAAAGCATCAGTGATTTTTTATAGCCTCTTTTTCTTATGATATCTTGGGTTGACAATGATGCAATTAGTATTTAAATGTTTTTATGCTACTGTGATAATGTGTTTATATGAGCATAGGGCTAGTACGAGACTATGAATGTTTATGTGCTACTTGCTATTGTGATATGGATCGTGGGACACGTTCCGTTCCCTTGTTTGTTGTGCTTGAGCGTGACCGTCTCAAGACATTGATGGATTGTTAGTAGTGAGCGTGATCGTTGATAGCAATTTTACGTACCTATAAAATATATAATAATAATACTACTTAGGTAAATTCCAACTATTCACCTTTAACCAAGGTAAAAAGTCAAGACTTACAAAAATAATATATAAAATATATAATATACGTATGTTACCGGGCAAGTATGATCACCCGGGTCGTTTCCCCAACGACTAGTGAAATTGAAACCTCGTTTAAGCTTGGATTCTGATTTGAATAAAGCAAAGATATTTTTGATAATCTATATCTACTAAATAAAAAGCAACAATTAAAAATTTAACAATTAAAGGCAATTTAAGCAATTTAAACAAATACGGAAAACAAATAAAACGCGACTAATAAGCAAATAAACTAAAATTAACTCCTAAAAATGTAAACTAAATTTCTTAACCTAAGATAGGACAAAAGAAAATTTTAGAAAAAGAAATTACTATTTTTGGCTTTTTAGATTAAGAGATATGATTTTTCTAAAATTTAAACTAATTAAAAACTATAAAAATAATAAAACTATTAAAAAATAAAGTCCTAAAAATTTTATAAAAATTACAATAAATAAAGAAAATGTGCAGGAATTTTATAAAAATAAAAGCCCCTAATTTTACTTTTTATTTAAAGATCAAATTAAACTAATTAAAACCTAACCCTAATTAATAATTCAAAATACATAAAACTAATTAATAACTAACTTAGGGACTAACTGTGTAAAAGTCTTAAGGACTAACGGGGTTAAAGCATTTAACAGGGAAGGATTAACTAAAAAACAATTAGAACAGAAAAATTACAAGAATGGTCCCTGAGGTCCTAACCCGATAACAATCAAAGTCTAATTATAAGCTCAAATTTTAAAAGTGCTTATTACTAAAAACTTGAAAGAGCAAAGTTGTAAAGGAAGCTAGTGGGAACAAAATTAATAAAAGCTACTTGAGCTGAAGTTAACAAATAAGCTCAATAAGAGCTTATTTTTGACTGACCTCAGAAAGGAGGGCTTAACCCTTGGTTTTTTAAAACTTTTTATAAATTTAAGCCTAAAAAGCTTATTTTTAGCTCAAAATTAAAAAGTAAAAGACTTTTAAAAAGCTTATATGATGCTTAAGCTATTTCAGAAAAGAAACTAGAACTATACATCCTCTTAAGCTACTGAAATTAAGCATGAATTTAGCAAACTCAGGATTTAAGCAAAATAGCAATCCAAATAAGCTAAAGACCTTAAAAAGCTACACTAGACTCTAAAACCTTAAGGACCTATTAAACTACTTATAATCTATCTATATAAGCTATAAAATCTAGACTCATAAGCTAAATTAACAAATTAAGATCCTGAAATTCCTAAGTACTGTTTTTTTTGCTTTTGAGGTTTTTTTAGTGACTTTTGACAGCAAAACTTAACTAAGGAAATAAGCTAGAAAATGTAATCTAAGACTTATTCTATATTAAGCTATAACTAGACTTACTATTACTTGAATCTAAGATCCTAAATCCTGTTCTTACTTAACTAAGAATTAAGCCAAAAGTAGCAGTACAAACTGTGACAGCAGTACTAACCTTTTGGTTAGTACTGGTGCACTTTGCACAAGTGGCAACAACAAAATGTATCAATTATCTTAAGGGAAATCCTGCACTTAGACACAACGAACACTCAATTTGTGTGGTAGAAAACAAATCAAACACAAACCAAGCCTTATAAGGCTAATGATCAAAATTACAACTAAGATCAAAATGCAAAAAAGTACCCCTGGTGCAGAAATACCCTAAATTAAGCCATCCTTTTGAAATTTTTGAACCCTAACTTATAAAAAAATCAAATGAAAACTAATCGTTAAATGAAAACTCCAGCGACACAGCAAATGCACAAAGTAATGTTGACTTTTAGAGGTCAAACATGCTTAAACCAAACACCCCTTTAACCACTAACGAATTTAGAAAAGCTTTAATGCAAAACTAATTAACGAAGGCTAATGAAACCAGAAAACTAGAGCTTTAACACTAACTTAACCAAAAATTACACTACTGAAATAAGCTATAATGCAAGATCTAAGAATCTAGTCTAATAATTTTGCTTTTTATGAGTATAAGACAAATTATATATTAAAAACTAATGATCTATAACTATATAAGCAAAAACAGATTAGGACAAACAACTAATAAGCACTAGAAGAGATATTTAAACACTAATAAGCAAAGAGAATAAGCAAATAAGCAATATTAAGCATATAAGCAAAAACTAAGCAATTAAAACTGAAATTAGAGAAGAATGAAAAGAGAAACTTACTTAATCCTTTAGCTAAACAAAAGGGACCAATTAAGGCAGCTACAAGCTCCTTAGCTTATTAATAAGCTAAGGTATAAGTCCTTGGGATCTCTTCCAAGGTAAGATCCCCTTCCAAAAGCTCAAATTCAATAAGATCCATATAAGATTAAACTGATTTAAGGTTTAGATAAGGTTAATACTGAATTCAAACAGCTCTATTTCAGCTTATAGACTGAAAGAGCTTAATATGAGCTTATTGAGACAATTTGGCTTATTAAGAGAGCTTATGACTTTAAATGAGAGCTTAGAAAATGAGATTTAAAACACTAAAAGCTGAATTTCATTAACTAAAGAAGTTGATTACATTACTTGAAAAAGGAAAATTACATTTAAGAAAAACACGAATTTAAGCTAGACTAAATTACTAAAAACTAGATAAAAAAAACGTAAAAACTAGATGGTGTGTGTGTGAGAAGTGAGGCCTATTTATAGTGCCAAGCTGAAGCTTCTAGGCCCTCTGAGCTCCCATCAATCTCTGCCATCCAATCCATCAATCATTGGGGCTAAATCTTGAGCCGTTAGATCACTTTGTGGACACCTGAGGATTGCCAGCGTGTCATCCCATTGATGTGACGTTTGTGCTTCTTTTGTGAGTATTTTAGCACAAAAACCCACATAAATTTGTGCTTCTTTCATAGTTGACGTGGCTCTTCTTGAGAGAAGGTTAATGATTTGGTTCATGGAGCGACGTCAGTTGCGAAGTCTCCATATCGTCTAGCACCCTTGGAGATGCAAGAATTGTCTGAACAACTTTGAGAATTACAAGACAAGGGTTTCATACGACCTAGTCATTTTCTGTGGGGATGCACCAGTGTCGTTTGTTAAGAAGAAAAGCATAGAGTTCATTTGAAGTTAGTGTTGAAAGTACTGAGGAAGGAGAAGTTGTATGCTAAGGTTACTAGTGAGAAGCAGTGAAGAATTGGGAAGTACCTACGACACCATCTAAGATATGATTATTCTTAGGATTGGCGGGTTACTTACTAGTATTCATCGTAATTTTTAGTTTGTACAACCCCTTACTCTCCTAACTGAGAGGAATCAGAAGTATGAGTGGGGCGCAAAATGAGAAGAGGCTTTCCAGACCTTAAAGAATGATTTGTGTAACGCTTCGATAAATCAAATGCAGTAGTTGATGCGTTGAGTAGAAAGGGAGAGTGAAACTAAGACGAGTAAGAGCAATGTTCATGACTATCAGTCGTTAGTCAAGGTTGTTAAGGACAAGATATTGGCTACTCTAAGTCAGACGTCTAAGGTAGAGAACGCGCCAGCAGAAATGCTGTGTGACCTAGACCAACAAATGGAAAAGAGAGCAAATGATGGTTATACTTATGGATTAAATTTTATAGTAAGTATGAGTATGAAATTCTCTACCATCCAGGTAAGACAAATGTGGTGATTGATGCGTTAAGAAGGAAGGAGCGAGTGAAACCTAGACGTGTTCGAGCGATGGCTATGACCATACAGTATGGAGTAAGAGGAATGATGTTGGCAGCCTAAAGTGAGGGTTTTCAAGCAAAGGAGAAACGTTTTTTTCATGCTCGAAAGGCTTCATGGGTTAGATTGACATATGGAAAAGAAGAAGGACGAGAGTTTGTACTTTATGGATCGTATATGAGTTCTGTTAGTAGGGAATGATGAGAACGATAGTAATGGATGAGGCTCATGCATCAAGGTACTTGGTACATCCGGGAGCGGATAAGACGTACTATAACCTTAGAGACATGTATTGGTAGCCACGTGTAGAAAAGGATATAGTTACCTATGTTAGAAATTATTGGATTTGTTTAAAAGGTAAAAGTTGTGATGTGAAAGACTTTTGGCTTGCTGCAACAGCCTGAGATACTGGAGTGAAAATGAGATAGAATCACCATGGATTTTATCAGTAAATTTTCCAAGGTCAAAGTAGTGAGTATGATGTGATTTGGGTGATGGTCGATAGACTGACCAAGTAGCTCATCTTCTAGCTATACAAGAAGATTTCAAGATGTGAAGTTAGCAAGGATTTATATTGATGAGACAATAGCAAGGAATGGAATTCGGGTTACGATTAACTCATATTGAGATAGATGATTTACCTCATGGTTTTGGCAGACGTTACAGAAAGTGTTTGAGACGTGGTTGGATTTGAGTACTACTTAACATCCTCAAGCGGATAGATAAAGTGAACGTATGCGTCAGACTTTAGAAGATATAATGAGGGCATGTGTTATCAAATTGGTAGTAGTTATCATTTGAGCATTCGGTGTGCTCTGTTTGAAGCTTTGTATGGAAGGAAATGTAGGTCGCCTGTTTTATGGGCTGAGATTGGAGAAAGTAGTTTGACTGGCCGGAATTGGTTTCAAGAACGACTGATAAAGTGGTGTTGATAAAAGAGAAGCTCAAATCCGTGAGAGACTGTCAAAAGAGCTATGCCGATAATAGAAGCAAACCGTTAGAGTTTGAGGTAGGAGATCAGGTTATGTTAAAAGTGTCGCCTTGTAAGGGCGTGGTTGGTTTTGGGAAGATGGGAAGTTAGCATCCGATGTATGTAGAAACGTTGAGATCCTTGATAGGATTGGCTCTATAAGCTATAGGTTTGAGGTTGCTCGAGGAGTTGAGTAGTGTACTTAACACATTTCATGTGTTGAAAAAAAATATGTTTGGCGGATGCTAGTCTGCATGTGCCATTAGATAAGATCAAGGTTGACAAAACTCTTCATTTTGTTGAGGAACTTGTTAAGAATAGTGACCATGAAATTAAGAGGTTAAAATGTAGCAGAATGATGATAATTAAGGTCTATTTGGGCTCGAAGAGAGGTCTTTAGGACTTCAGATAAACTGAGTATCCACACTTGTTCGTTGAGCAAGGGATCATTGGGAGTTTTAGTTAAAGTTGGGAACGTAAGGTTTCTGGTAGACCATAGTATGCCCTTAGATGTGTTTGTGTGGTTTTGGTTAAAGTTATTATATGAATAAACTCGAAGTCGAGCCAATTCTTCAAAAATGTTGGGCTTTGTAACAACTTATAACTTGGTTTCAAGACAGTTCTTGTTTGATGAGTTGCGAGACCGGGTTGTAAATGACGTTGTTACGCAACTTAAGGTTTTTGACTAGTCTCCTCGATGACGGGTGAGGTTCAGGTAGTTGGATGTTTCTTTTTGTTTAGAGCTGTTATGCTGCTATGCCTACCCTTTTGTGGGCGGCAAAGTTGTTAGCAATAAGATATCTTGTTAAGTTAGTTGGGAATTCAAAAGTGTAACTTTGAGTTTAACATGGGATTTGGGAGGACTACTGAATGTAAGTATCCTGGTTAAGTTATTGTTGGTAATGATAGAGTTGAACTTTTTGGTTAAAATCGCGGGACGAGATTTCCTAAAGGTACGGATACCTGTGACACCATGACTTGGTAGGTTAGTCAAAACTATTAGTGTTGACTTATGTATCTGTTTCAATGTATGGGTTATGTGTTATTTGTGTTAATATATGTTTATATGCGTTTATGTGGATTATGTGGGAAATTGGTAGTCAATCTATTGAGTGTGGTCATCTCAATAAGATTGGAATGGTGGTGAGATTAGTTAAATTTATTTCATTCACTTTTGGTGACAAGTAAATGATTTTTGTGGTTTAAGGTGTTTAGGTGATTTATGTTGTAAGTATTTTTATCGTATAGTATTTATGTGTTAGATACAATTAGGTAATGAACAGGCTTTAGATGGTGTAAGAAATAATAACGAAATGAAATTTTATTTTTGTATAGTTTAGGTTTATAAAAATGAAAATTATTTATTTTTAAAGGTTTAGTAAAGTGCGTTTATGCAAAAGGTATGCGCAAATAAGCTAGTTTTTTTAAGAAAATTAAAGTAATACAATTAATAGTTATATAATAATAAATAAATAAATAATAAATAAAAATATATAAGGGGGTCCAATTCGGCTTAGTTTTGGGAGAAAGAAAGGGAAAAGAAAGAAAAAAGAGTTTTAATTGGAAACAAATACTAATTAGGAATTATCTATGATTTATATTGAGGCCTATAAATACAAAGTAAAATCCCTAACCCTCTCTTCTTGTAGTAGACTGGTCGGACTAAAGAGAGAAAAGAAAAAAATTAGGGTTTTTTGCTTTTTGTGAAGAAAACAAGTTTTAAGGTAAGTATTAATTAATCCTTGTTAATTATTAATCATTAATACATGTAATAATTATTATGATGGAATTAGGGTTTTATAAAATCTTTAAATTAATGATGTTTAATCATATTGCAATGATTAGGGTTTAATTAGGATCATATGGGTGTATTCGTTAGGGTTTAGATCGCGTTAGAACTTGAATTAGAATAGGGCAGAATTTAGGGCTGTGTTGTTCGGCTGTTATCTCGATTATGGTAATAGCTTTTGTCAAGTTTCCAGTATCTATGATGTAGCTCAGAGAGTCTAGTTTCTAGAACATCAGGCCTCGAAGGTTTTTAAGGTCGGGAAGTCATTCAAATGTTGGTTACGAGAAACGTTGTCAAAGTAGTAAATTCGAGTCAGATTTAGGTCAGATTACGAGGTGTAAAACCCCTACTTAAAATTTGAATTAGGATTAACCAACCTACTGGAGTTTATTTCTATGTGTCTATTAAAAATCCCCCAAAGTAGAGCTTCTTATTTGGAGTCTAAGTATGGCTTTTAGGTCCAAACTTTTTAGTGTGCGATCAGATCCGAAACTGAGTAGTTAAAAGTTTGATTTTATTTGGGGCACTTAAGAGTGGAAATAAATTAGTGAAAAAATCATGGAGTTAGTAGATTCATGATATTGAACCTGTGATATTTGGTAAAATTTATAAAGCTCAGTAGGTATGGTTTAGAAAATGGTAAATTGATGTTTAAATTCTGCACTTTTGGGTAAATTGTAAGACTTTGGAAAAGTATGTAAACATGTTGGTTTTGGTTGGGCATGGTGTCGTGGTGACTCATGAGGGTAATTAAACACCTTATACATCCATCATATTATTGTTACATGGGCATAAGCAATTGGCTTGGTCGCATGTAGCACGTGTTTGTTTTGATTGTTTAGATTTGTGCTAGTGTTTGTGGAAGCTGCAAAGCATCAGGTGAGTTTCATAGCACATTTTTCTTATGTTTTCTTGGGGTGAAAATGATGCTATGAGTATAAAATGTTTTAGTTACTATGATAATGTGTTTTAAATGAGGCATGGGCTATACGAGACTATTGTATGTTATGTGCTACATGCTATTGTGATATGGATCGTGGGACATGTTCCATTCCCTTGTTTGTTGTGCTTGAGCGTGACCGTCTTAAGACATTGATGGATTGTTAGTAGTGAGCGTGATTGTCTTATTGCTGTAGATTGATGATAGTGATCATGATCGTCTCATTGTTGTGGATCGTGGGATACGTTATGTTCCCTTGTTTGTGATGTTCAGCGTGACCGTCTCAACATGGTTTGGTGTGTTTGCATGTTAGCTTGTATGATAGTTTGTTTAATGTCCTGCTATGCTATGTTTTATTTATCACAGTAATTAGTTTTAAAGGATTGTTATGTGTGTCTTAAACCTATGACTCTCACCAACTTTATGTTGACGTTTTAAGAATCAGTTTGGGTTGTTGAATTGCTTAGATATTGAATGTCTTTATATTGGCGAGAACCTCCTTTTCTTCAATATAAGACGCCTTTGAATTAATTGTTTTTTTTGGGTATTTTCATGACACTTTATGTCTATGTTTTGTTTATTTCATGCATATTAGTTTCTCTATATAGACACCATTGTGTTGTGATGATATTCATTCTCGTTACGCCTCGTGTTTCCACCTTGACGGGGTATGACACTGCTAGTGATAGTTAGTAAGGATATGTTGCCAGGTGTATTTTGTCTTTTGTAAACACCGAAGCCTTGTTCGAAACTCGTTGGATGGATGTATTGGAATCATGGAAACCTTTGATGTATATTTTGGATTATCGATGTTGTTATGTCATGCTCTTATTATATTCTTGCGTTCTTGTAAATCTTTAACCATTGTCGTAATTTAAAACCTCATTGCGATATGTATTGTTATAGTGGCGGTGCATAGATTGATTAAGTTGCTATTGTTGTCTCTGATTTTACTCTATTCTAGTATAACTTTATGTTAAAGTGTTAACGCTTTCCATTGGCGAGTTCTCTTGTATTCATTATCTTTAATCGCCCTTTTCTTTATCCTAGTGTTCCTTATGCTTGTCGTGATCCGTAATTCAAAACCACCTTGATGACATTTTGTAAACTATTTACCGCTCGCACACGAATCATTTTAGCCCACTTCTAAAAATTTAATAATGTTAAATAAATTATGTTGATTTCATTTTATGAACCTTAAAAAAAATGATAATATATATATAATAATAAATATTTTTCAAATGCATTATAATCATCTTGAATATCATTCTAGACATTTGACGTATAAACAATCCTCTCTGCCGTATCAAACGATTTTCCTTTTAATACTTGAACAACTTGCCCTTTATAAAAATTTTCTTATCTCACCTTGTGTACGACAACAATTTTGACGAAAACGAGCATGTAATTATTAATCCTCAATTATACATAGCCTGATCACCTATGTATAATTTAGGCGGAATCGCGTCATGCTAGAAAGTAGTCACCCACAAAGTTCTTAAAACCTAACACTTTATTTAAACTTTTTGAGAAACAAATTTAGCACCCTCACCGATGATCGCTAAGCAAGAAATCCTATTTAACCTGATTCCTCAAGAAATCCTATCCATCACTACGGGTTCAAATAAATTCTTTCCATTTTCTTCCATTATTATCCTCGTTGTCCATCTCTAATTTGTGCTAATCGATTGACCGTAAGTTAGTAGGCTAAAAGCCGATCATCGAAGTTCCAATTTGGTCGAGTCGCGCTGAGAGAATCATCCATGAATTGCTCGAGATGAGTATGTTTTAGATAAGGATAAGAAGTCTGGAATGCCATTAGAACGGACCAGATGTCTCGTCATGGCAAGATTAGTGTGAAACAAGGTCAGAGTATCTGTCTATCATGTAATGGAGAAACCCAGAAGGTTAATGTCAAAAATAGTGAGGTGTCTCAACTGAAAGTAATATCTTGTATCAAGGCGAGGAAATACGTAGAAAGAGGTAGCTAGTTATTTTTAGTCCACGTGATGGAGAAAGAGCCAAAAGAAAAATGTTTGGAGGACGTGACTATAATTCACGACTTTCCCAAGGTGTTTCCTAATGATTTACCAAGACTCCCGTCACCTCGACAAGTAGAGTTTAGAATTGAACTCGTGCCTGGAGCCGCACCTGTCGCACATGCTCCTTATCGTTTAGTGCCGTCTGAATTGAAAGAGTTGTCAGATCAACTGAAGGAGTTGTCGGAGAAAGGATTCATTCGACCAAGCTCGTCGCCTTGGGTAGCTCCAGTGTTGTTTGTTAAGAAGAAAGACAGATCCTTTCGTATGTGTATCAATTACCATAAACTAAACAAGTTGACGGTCAAGAATCGATATCCGCTTCTAAGGATTGACGACCTATTTGATCAATTGCAAGGTTCGAGCGTGTACTCAAAGATTTATTTGCGGTCGGGTTATCATCAACTCCGCATTCGAGAAGAGGATATACCAGTCACAACCTTCTGAACCCGATATGGTCATTTTGAGTTCCAAGTAATGCCGTTCGGATTAACTAATGCCCTTGCGGTATTTATGGACTTAATGAATTGAGTGTGCAAGCCGTACATTGACAAATTTGTGATTGTGTTCATCGATAACATACTCATCTATTCCAAGAGCAAAGAAGATCATGAAGAACATTTAAAGATTATTTTGGGGTTGCTCAAGAAAGAGAAAATGTATGCTAAATTCTCAAAGTGCGATTTCTGGCTCGATTTAGTGCAATTTCTCGGTCACGTGATCAATAGTGAAGGAGTTTACGTTAATCCCTCCAAAATTGAAGCCATCAAGAATTGGGTTGTGCCTACAACACCAATAGAAGTGAGATAATTTCTAGGTTTAGTTGGATATTATCGAAGATTCATCGAGGGGTTTTCTTTGATTGCCAAACCACTTACTAAACTAACCCAAAAGAACAAGAAGTATGAATTGGGTAAAGATGAAGAAGAAGCTTTTCAAATGTTGAAGCAGAAATTATGTAGTGCGCCAATATTAGCATTACCCGAACTGATCGGAGGACTTTGTCGTATATTGCGATGCATTCATTAAAGGTTATGGAGCGTTGTTGATGCAACGAGAGAAAGTGATCGCATATGCCTCACGCCAATTAAAGAAGCATGAAGAGAATTATACGACTCACGATTTAGAGTTAGGCGCCGTGGTTTTTGCCCTACGACTTTGGAGACATTACCTGTATGGAATGAAATGTGTTGTGTACACAGACCACAAAAGTCTTTAATACATTTTAGACCAGAAGGAACTTAATATGAGGCAACGTCGATGGATTTAACTACTAAGCGATTATGATTGTGAAATCCTCTATCATCCTGGTAAGGCTAATGTAGTAGCGTATGCTCTTAGTCGAAAGGAGAGGGAAAAACGATAAGGGTTAGAGCTCTGGTTATGACAGTTTACCCTGACTTGTCTGAGAAAATACTTAAGGCTCAAACGGAAGCAATGAAGGAAGAAAATGTAAAGGCAGAGAATCTGGGAAGGTTGATTAAGCTAATATTCAAAATTCGCTCTGACGGAATTAGATACTTCGATAAACGAATATGGTTACCGCTGTATGGAGGAATAAGGGTTTTGATTATGCATGATTCGCATAAGTTAAAGTATTCGATTCATCCTGGTTTAAATAAGATGTATCAAGATTTGAAGAAGCTCTATTGGTGGCCAAATATGAAGGCTGATATTGCCACCTATGTTAGTAAGTGCCTAACTTGCGCCAAGGTAAAGGCTGAACATCAGAAGCCATCAAGTTTACACCAAC
>BQNB010156266.1:2610-15288 GCA_026074375.1 Tanacetum coccineum | reverse complement strand
GCTGTTATTTGCAAGGGTCATGGGCTTTGGTTGAAGTTTTAAAAACCCAGATGTTTTATGGAGGTTATGGACTCATGGTTGTTTTCCGACAAGTTGTTCGGGTTTCAAATGAGGGTTGCGTCTTTGAAGATTAAAGGGGGGTGTTTGTGGATCTGTATCGATACTCCAAATCATGTATGGATGTGTCTATCTCTTTATGTATTTTGTTAATAATAATAATAATAATAATAAAAAATAAATAAATAAAATAATAATAATAATAATAATAGAAAGAGTAAAAGGGAGGGCAACTTAGTAACTTCACAATATAAAAATGAGGGTATTTCAGTCATTTTATACAGTTAAACAAGTCAAACTGACGGGGTTAACGGAATTGGACTGAAAGTGGAACTAAACTATGTGTTTTAGACCAAAGGGTAAAGGCTATAGAATACCAACGTACTTTCCAAAATTTACCGTAATAAACAACTTACTTTTTTATTATCGATACCACCAACTTACATTTAAATTTTGTTTCAACTTGAACAAAACGTTTGTACCGTTAGTTATTATGTGGCAACGTTACTCCATTTAGCTAACGATCGCTTGCATCGTTAGTCCTTATGTTCTTCCTCTTTGAATTTGTTATTGAGTTTACATTTATTTTTTAAACAAAATTTATAAAAATATTTGAGGAAGTTGCAAAAATCGTCCCTGTGGTTTTCATATATATATATATATCGAAAATTTTTTCTTTCGAACATTTTTTTTTGTAAATTTTTTATGTGTATAAAAAATTTTCGAATTTTTTTTATAAAAATGTGTATAAAAATTTTCGAAAAAAATATTCGAAACATAAAAATTTTTCGAAAAAAAAGAAGTTTCGATAAAAAATTTCTAAATATTTTTTTTTCGAAAAAAATGGTTCGAAAGAAAAAAATTTCGAAAAAAAAATATGAAAACCACATGGACGATTTTTGCAGCTTCCTCAAACGATCGTTAGCTAAATGGACTAACGTTGCCACATAATAACTAACGGTACGAACGTTTTGTTCAAGTTGAAACAAAATTTTAATGTAAGTTGGTGGTATCGATAATAAAAAAGTAAGTTGTTCATTACGGTAAATTTTGAAAAGTACGTTGGTATTCTATAGCTTTTACCCTATTTATAGCCCAAACACAATCTAACTTACTACATATGACAATACTAGTCCCTGTGTGTTTGGCTATATTATCTAAATGTAATTCCGTGAATGTTGCTCACATTTTAAGGCTAACACACTTGCATAATGTGGGTTGTGCTTATGCACAGCCTTAGACTTTCCTACTGATGCAAATACATATATGTGTTTCATTGTTTTCTCAAAACTATTTGTAAGTGGAAAGGTCAATGTTTGTGAACTATATAGCTGCAAATTCTGTGGTTTCTCTCTACTCCTAATCATAGTATATTTCATTAACCGTGTGTTCTGGATATATAATTTGTTTTTGAGTTGTCAGTATTGATTTGCTTTATTGTTCAATTTTCAAAACAAACTAATCTGATCTATAAGACTGAATGTTATGGTAAGGTCGACCTTCGGTCGGTCGTCCCATGTGAAAGCAACTAAGGTCGGTCGTCCCATGTGGAAGCAACTAAGGTCGGTCGTCCCATTACCTCGACCGAACTAGACTAGTCCCCCCAACCTTTGCAATTGTTTGGGTCGTGTAGAAGACCGAGTAAATAAAGCTGTTTCCTATAAAAAAAATTATCCCTTTATTTTCTATAAAACCCAACATCTTCTTTCTTATTTTCACACACATATACATTTTTTATCAAAAACACACACTACAAACAATATGTCTCAAATTAATTCTGAGTATTTATTTTTCGATGATACGATTACGGTTGATGCAACGAAAGTGAGATAGTTTACTCTTCCGGTTTTTTTAATAGACGCTGCTTTGTTATTCAGAGCAATTAATCCTACAATCCAAATACAATGAAAGATATATGCCTAGAGATCGTTTCGGTGCTCATGACCGTCTAGTGATAGCGTACTTTGCTAAAAAGCCATTTTACAACGCCTATTTATTTGTAGCGATTTCCGAATGACGGTCGCTGTTCACCGATTGTTCGAGCTTTGTCTGCGTAACTGCCCTTATTTCAAGAAGGGTGTGATGCTGTTTGAAAAGCTGGCATCTTCTGCTTTAGTGAAGTGTACCTCCGCGTTCGCAATAGCATACGCTGCTGTTCCGATTCTCTAGACGTATATTTACAAAACGGTAAAAAACTTTCTCGTGATAGTTTGATGCCATTTCTAGTAACAGGTTATAGAATTATATGGCGAGGAGTTATTGCGAAGGCTTGTAACTGACGTCGAAAAAATTACGCTTTTTCACGAGAACAAAACATGGGTGGCCTGGTATTGTTAGCTGCTAGATTGTCATAAATGGCCGTGGGCTCAAACTGTCCACACGCATTATCGTGCTCAATTCAGTAGGGTGATTTCGGATCAGGCCATTTCATTATGTTAGAAGCGGTTGCTCACAAGATTTACGGGATTTGGCACGCCTTCTTTGGTGTTGCAGGTTCGAACAATGACGTTAACGTTTTACTCTAATCCCCTGTTTTAAATTATCTTAAAGTAGGAAAAGCACCAGAGGTTCCATTCGTGGCTAACGACGTGACTTATAAATGGGGATATTATCTTACTGACGGGATATATCTAGAATGGGCTGTGCTTATGAAGTCTATTTCGCAGCTAAGGTCAAATGATGTGAAGCGAATAAGATATAAGCAAGCGCCATGAAGCAGCAAGAAAAGATGTGGAACGAGCGTTTGACGTGCTAAAGAAAAATGGGCTATCGTAAGAACTCCTGCACGGTCTAAGAGTCTTAAAATGATTACGCATTTGATGTACACTTGCATCATATTACATAATATGATTCGCAAAGAAAAAGGAAAGGCAATCTCTCCCGACTTTTATCCGGAGGTTCAAAATCTTGAATGATGATCCACGTATAGATCGGCACAAGCTAGGTACGAGTTATCAGAGAAAATACTCGAGAAGAAAACTCATCTTAATCTTAAAGCCGATCTAGTGGAACACATTTGGCATCGAACAAATGCAAACTAATTTACTGTAATTTTTTATCATCCGTAATTTTTTTTTCATCTTTTCTTCCGTGTATTTTTATTTCCGTATTTTAGTTTGTAATGTTTAATTATTAATTAAGTTTTTTTTTCTTATAAATATTGTTCGGTAGCCTGTCGCGTGTCACACTACGGGGTGTTTGGTCACTGTGTGGTCTAGGAGAGAGAAAGCTGAGTTGGCGCTGACGTGGCGGTGTCCTCTGCGGTCACCACTACGTTTAGCCTAATACTAACATTTAGTTTCAAGTTTCATATGTTTTTATATTAGAAAAATGTTTTAAAATATAAAATTCAGTATCGATTAAACAACCTGAATGTATTGTCTCGCGTTAGTGTTTTTTCTTTCACTATATCTTATAACGAGTTATATGATGATTTTTATATGCCTAGAGTTTCAATTTAAGTTAATGATGTCCTCAACAACAATAGTCAAGTTCCGCCACTATGTATTTATGTACTAATGTTATCTATCTTAAACTTAAGTGTGTATTAACAAGCAAGATTACCCGCGCGTTGTTGCGGGCGTTAATTTTTCGCGCGTTGTTGCGGGACGTTAATTTTTTATTTTTATTTATTTATTTATTTATATTTGTTTTTTTGCGCGTTTTTTTTATGTTTAATAGTGTAAGTTTATTTTTTCCTGCACGTTACTGCGGGGCGTTAATTTTTCGCGCGTTGTTGCGTGTCATTAATTCTTTTTTTTCCTTTAATTTTGTGCGAGTTTATTTTGTTGGTCTCATATTTAATAGTGACGGTGTTTTACTTTTTTCAGTATAGTAAATTCGGCAATTTTTACGCGGGTATGTTTTTATCTGAATGCCCGCTCGATACAACCAACTCCGCTACCGCCAACCAAACAAGCGCCACGTTCACTGTGTACCCAGGATATTTGCCCACCCCAACCTTAGCTATATCCCCCCCCAATAACCCCCTACACCTTACTTTGTGTCCGCCTAACAGCTCTCACATCAAACAACATCCCCTATCTAAATCCACCCCCCGCCGCGGCCCCGCGCACCCCATCATAATTTTTCCGGCGCTCCCCCAAATTTTTGGCCCTCATATTTAATAGTGCGGGTTTACTTTTTCAGTATAGTCAATTCGGAAATGTTACCGCGGGTACTTTTTTATCTGAATGCGTCGGTACTTTTGTAACATTTTATTACGGTTCCATCCCTAACTCGACAGTCTTATTTCGGACCTCACCACAGTCCGATAAAATTAAATAGGATCTCTAAAAAACTAAGTGTGTGGTGTTCTTGCGAACTACCCCAAAGATTTCGCGTGAAGGTGACTGATACTTGAAATACGCGATATTCAAGCACGATCGTACTATTTAAGATATCGGGTGCCAAAGCAAGGAAATAGTATTAGTGTCCCTCTCGTCTCCGTATAGAAAGTAGTTATGAGAGATGCGTTCTGTTAGGGGTAGCTTGGTAAACATTTTTTTCCTCCATATTTTTTGTTCCTATCAAAATGTTTAAAAAAAAGAAAAGACGGTGATAACTAACAGTATTAAGTGTGTGTGTGTGTGTTTGTGGGCAGGAGTCCAATACCTCCCCCCCTATTTTTTTATATTTTCAGTCGGCTAAAAAAAAATTAGGGATGAAAAAAAAATACAACCACCTACCCGCTCATACAGATCAACCCGAACCTCCCGGTAACCAAAAATTGCTCCTCTCGACCCCTTCATATGAAAAAGTAAAATCCCGCACTATTAAAATATGGAGTCCCACCCCCCCCCCCCCCCCCCTACTTGAATTCTTCAGAGACACCCCACACCCACCCACCCCCCACTTATATACGCCCCCAAAATTTGGGGCCGGTGTGTTTGTTTTTCCCATCCTTGCCGCTAAGAAATATAGTTGCAAATGTGCACAAATACGGAGAGGAAAAGAGAAAGAATGTTATCCAAACGTCAGGTGCTACGCACTAATACCTGATGAAAACCTATCGCTGTACATATCCACATTATTTAGTGTTGTTCTACAAACAAGTCGCCGACAGATAAATAGAGAAAGTAATATGTTGCGCCTCACAAATGTTCGATGCATCTAGATTATTAGAGTATAAATATGTACGTGTAGAGTGTCTGTTACTCCCGCGCTCGGCGTATGAGTTTAGTCTGCGCATATTTCCGTGTTCCGCGTCCGTTACTTTGTCGCGATACATCATGCCTTCTGTCTATGCCCTCTCCCGCGCATGTCATGTTGTCCGCTAAGAAGTAAGCCCTAAAAATTAAAATTAGTAATTTTCTATCATCAACGAAAATTTGTGAAGATCTCAAGGGGAGAAGTAGAGGCTGTCTCATATGTGGTCCGGTTTTTTTTTTTTTTTTTTTTTTTTTTCGTTTTTTTATTTTTTAAACTTACAATTTTTTGGCACAAAATAAGGAGCAGGAAAATAAAGAAATTGTGTACAAATAGACACCTACACCAGACATCAGCCACCCCTCCACATCTACACCCCCCCTCTACCCCAAACTCCAAATCAAACCCCTCCCCCCCCCCCCCCCCCCCCCCAACAACCCCACCCCCCCCAACAACACAGTCCCCCCCCACGACTCCCCCCCCCCCCCCCCCCCCACTACCGCCCCCCAGTGCCCCTCACGCGCCCCCCCCCGCGCCCCCCCCCGCCCCCCCCCCCCCCCCCCCACCATCGCCCCACGCCCCCCCAGAAAACGACCCCCCCCCCCCCCCCGCAACCCCCCCCCCCACCACCCCCGCCCCCCCCCACATACTCCCCCCCTCCCCCCCACCAACCCCCCCCCCCCCCCCTCCCCCACCCCCCCCCCCCTCCCCCCCCCCCCCCCCCCCCCCCCCCCCCCCGGCCCCCCGCCCCCCCGCGCGGCGGGACCAAATTTTCGGGCTAAATTTTTGGCTTCTTTTTGGCCCAGACTGTAGCACTGTAGCCAGTGCTACAGTGCTTAGCATGAATAGTGAAATTTGGGGCCACAATACGCCGTCGTTTAACTTCCAAAATGTGTAAGATAATCTAGATGCATCGATACTTTTGTAACATTTTTTCCTCCCTATTTTGTGCCGACAATTTTTTTTTAGAAAAAAAAAAAAATTGAAATGTTACAGCGGATATTTTTTTATCTGAATGCGTCGGTACTTTTGTAACATTTTTTTATCCCTTTTTGTGCACACAAAAAAAAAAATTTGGGCCGGGGGCCCAAAATTTTTGGCTAAATTTTTTTGGTCCCTCATATTATATAAATTAGTGGGGTTTACTTTTTCAGTATAGTCAATTCGGAAATGTTACCGCGGGTACTTTTTTATCTGAATGCGTCGGTACTTTTGTAACATTTTTTTCCTCCCTATTTTTTGCCGACAAATTAAAAAAAAAAACTAATTGGGCCTGCCCACAAAAAAAAAACTAATTGGGCCGGCCCAAATTTTTGGGCTAAATTTTTTGGCCCTCATATTTAATAGTGCGGGTTTACTTTTTCAGTATAGTCAATCGGAGAAATGTTTCGCGGGTACTTTTTTATCTGAAATGCGTCGGTACTTTTGTAAATATTTTTTCCTCCGTTTTTTGCGACAAATTAAAAAAAAAAAAAAACTAATTGGGCCGGCCCAAATTTTTGGGCTTTATAAGTCAATTCGGAAATGTTACCGCGGGTATTTTTTTATCTGAATGCGTCGGTACTTTTGTAACATTTTTTTCCTCCATATTTTGTGCCGTCAAATTTTATTTAAAAAAAAAAAAACTAATTGGGCCGGCCCAAATTTTTGGGCTTTATAAGTCAATTCGGAAATGTTACCGCGGGTATTTTTTTATCTGAATGCGTCGGTACTTTTGTAACATTTTTTTCCTCCTTATTTTGTGCCAAAAAATTGTAATTTAAAAAAAAAAAAAAACTAATTGGGCCGGGCCAAATTTTCGGGCTTTATAAGTCGATTCGGAAATGTTATCGCGGGTATTTTTTTATCTTAATGCGTCGGTACTTTTGTAACATTTTTTTCCTCCTTATTTTGTGAAAAAATATTGTAATTTAAAAAAAAAAAAAACTAATTGGGCCGGGCCAAATTTTCGGGCTAAATTTTTTAGGCCTCTTTTTGGCCCAGCACTGTAGCACTGTAGCACTAATAGTTAAACTGGGGCCAATACGCCGTCGTTTGACTTCCAAAATGTGTAATATAGTAATGTACTAATGTTATCTATCTTAAACTTAATGTGATATATTTTACGATTTAACTTGCCCATTTCATATGAAAATACATTATGATCACTTTTGTGGTCCTTGCATACAAAATACTAATAATAGTTTAAAAATCATCAAATTTGTCACTTTATATTATTGTATGTACTCAATCTTTAATTTTTATTTATTTATTGTATAAACTCTTTAATTAGTCCTATTATATGCGTATCATTATTATATGTGTATTTTTTAAGATCCGATAACATGAGACAATTTAATAAACATAACTGCTCCATAAGCATCTCGCATGAGGCATTTGAGTCTTTTTTTCTCTCCATCATCTTCTACATTATTTTCAACCCGTCTTCATCTTCAACAAAAAAGTCAACTCTAAACCCACTAAAAAACACTCAAACTGCCTCATGTGAGAGGCTTAAAGGGACAATTATGTTAATTAAATTGCGACGTGTCATCTGATCTCCTAATGATGCTCACAATATGAATAATTAACGAGTTCATATATTCAAAATTAAAAGTTAAATACGTATAATACTAAAAATATTAAGTTTGATGACTTTTTATACCATTATCCTTACAAAATAACATTTGTAAAACAAATTAAAGTAAATAAAATTTTATTGCCTGTGTATTACACGATTTCTCAAGCGGTTATCATTAATAAGTTGGTTCATATGCCACTATTTTATTTGACTTTTCATTTAAAGAAAGTAAAACTTCAACGAGACATGTTAGACAACCATATGTTCGGTTAGAGTAATGAATAGATAAAAAAATGTAAACATCGTCATGTCATTTTGAATTTTTAGCCACATATATGAATTCCACATAAGCAACATTCTTGCCATATATTTATTTTGCAATTGCCACCTATGCAAGAAGTAATGCAATATATGCATTTAAGAAGCCACATATGCATAATTAATATGACATGACACCAAATTAATGAAATCCAGAAAATATTTAAAAATTTGATCACTTGCAAGATTCGAATATGGGTTATTTGCTACACAAACAAGAGACTCAACCACTGAACCAAGTCAGAAGTTGTGTTAGTCAATTAAAAAACAAAAATGTCATTGTTTAATAACAAACTATTTGATAAATTTCGGTATTTATTATTAGCATTTACTATTCAAACCTGTTTTGACTTGCAAAGAATGTAAATATTAGTTATGCCATTAATATGTTTAATTTAAAAACGGGATTTTAGTTTTAGTTTAGAGAAATGATTTAGCCCATTAATACTCATTAAAACTAGCTACAAACAAGTCAAATGAATTGATACCTAATTAAAATAAGTTATATAAACTTTGAATGTAAATCCCTACAAACAAGGGAAACAATTTGTCACATTTAATGAGTTAACTAAAATTTTGGGAACAAAACGTTTTTAAAAAATCCTTTAAAACTTTCGTCACATTTATAGAGTGTGAATTTAAAAATGTCAACAGAACAAAAACAATTTAAAATAATCCTTTAAAACTTTCCTAATTAAAATCAAACCAATCAGATATCAATCACCATAAAACGTTTTAAAACAATCCTTTAAAATTTTCCTAATTAAAATAAAAAACGTACTAATTATATATAAAAGGGAAAATTAAAAACATTTTTCAACACATTACATCTTAACCATAACATTCCTGCATTATATATAAGTCTTATCTTTTTCATTAAATTCTGATTTTGTTTTTAAATTTGAAATCAAAAACGTGGTAATTATATTTGAAGACGTGAAGGTACGAAGTATCTGGCTAATGGATGCATAATTAGATCCGTGTCAACTGTCGCTTTCACGTCAAAATACTTGAAAAGTACACATGGTAAGTCTTTCTTACTCTATATGCTATTTATACTTCAAAAAAAATATCATCTAAAATTATACCATATTTAATTTTCAAGAGTTATCTCTCCTAAGAGACGTGAACCCATGAACTAGGCCACAAGACCTACCAAGATGGATACAAAAACTATGATGATGGCAGGTACTCACAAAGCTAACCATATGGGTTTATTTTGGAAAGTACATTCTTTTTCTTATTTCGTGTTTCACTTGCATATTTCGAACATTGATAATGGCTAAATTTTGTTTTAGTTCTGTCCACAGGGTGTTTCATCAATCCAATTTTCATAGAGGCATTTGGTCTCACTTTGATTGAGGTATTTTTTGCTACTTTTAGCATTTGAGTTATGAATTTATTATACTAATAGCAGATCTTTATAAAAAATTTAATGAACATGCTGCAGCTTATGGGCTACCGATGGTTGCACAAAGAATAGTGGACCTGTAGATATACACTATGTAATGTTATGAGTATGATTAAAGAGTTGTCATTGCTAAATTTGCAAGTAAAAGATGTGAAGTTTGCTTATGAGGATAATGCTGTGAAGATAGAGGAAACTAAAAAAATCCGAGTTTGGCCTGCAAGAAAGTATAATAGTAGACAGAGTGTACCCAATTTTAATGAAGGTTGATTTCACATCTCAGTCTCTGAAACAGGTTTAAATTGATTGATTTGCTTTTGTGTTTAAATTGTGGTGTAATTATAATTTGAATACATAATCACTTTGTATGATTGTTAGTTTTTTAGTTGTTAGGATTCCAGAGTAGTTCCTTTGGTTGTGCACTAGATGTATGTTATTGAATCTATTTTTCTAAACAAGGAAAACATTAACCAGAATAAAACCCCTTTTCATATGTAAATAGGTCGAAATTTCTACCTATATTCTCATTTTTTGTCTAGATTTCAAATTAGATTTGTTCGTGATGGTTATAACGGTTAAGAATTTTTGGCAGGGAAAAGAAGTTGTCATTGTTAAAAGCTTTGAGAGAATCTACAGCAGTAATATGGTGGGATGTACTATGCTTTGTATCCGACGTTCACCATGTGCTTGACCCTAAATGATCAATGTAAGTCCATTATTTATATTAGTTGGAAGCTACTATCTAGGCTAATATATTAGTATTGATGATAAGACATGACCAGTGTTGTAAATATCGGCCGGCGGTACCTCGGCGGTCGACCCCCTTTAAGCGATATATCGGTCTTGGTGGCGATATATCGGTTTCTGGGCGGAGACCCTAAATTATAAAGGAATTCTGCAAAATATATATATATTTAATAAGTTTTTTAATATTCTTATTATTTTTAACTATATATCTTATGTATATGTTGTAAAATATACATTATGTGTGGTTTTAATTCAGTTTTGTATACTTTTATTAAATCACGATCAAGAAAATCAGAATACCAAAAAAAAACCAAAAATCGGCCGATTTTGACCGATTTTGACCAAAACCGATTTTTTACCGATAAGTGAAAAAACGTATCGGTTGACCACCGATAAGCGATATATCAGTGATATATCGGCCACCAAGGCCGATATTTACAACACTGGACATGACCATTAATATTTTGTTCTTCTCTAGCATACTAATATATCTACTTCACATAGGTTCTAAAACTGCTTCAAGGTGACGTAGAGGTGACAAAATGGGCTCGACTTTCTTCTCAGATTTTGTTTGCAATAAAGAGCTTGGTTTTGGTAGGAATGCTTTATTTGGGGAGTTACGATGGGTGCTAACTATATCCTTTGTCAAGGTAAATATACTAAGTAACAACAATATATGTTTATAAATTTGAACGTTTATTGCTAAAGTTAAGACCATTTCAAATGTTTAGCTTATGAGTAATTCTTATATTATCTTTGTTTCTTGCTAAGTATATCCTTTGTCAAGTTGTGTGTATCAGTTGGTCAGAACAAGCTCGCTGCCAAAGTTACCGAGAAGAAAACTTTATAGATAATGCTTTATAGCGCTTGATTTACTTATGGACACTAATAAGAAAGCTAAATTTAATCAGCAGCCAAATACGTTGCCATCTCAATCTGAGTTTTCGAACGTAACTGAATTTGGTAAAAGAAGGCCGGTAGCAGTGACCCGATATGTTTGTCAGATGATGATTAAGTAGCGATTGTATTATTGTGACTGATAATTGTATGTGTACCATGGCCTTATCTTAACAAACTACTCTTTAGAGAAAAGCTTATACTGGCTAACTACTAATAAAAATCTTATATTATTTTTATAGACTCTAACAGTTGGATACTTAGATGTGTCAACACAATTACCATGACTTAACCGTTGTTGACCAAGAAGGTTTGTAATAAAATTTGTCTTAGATGTAATAGATTATGAAAGTTCCCTCTTTAAATACTTTAACATTGAAACTAAGTTAACATGGAGCAACATAAGTTATGGGAAATTGAACTACATTTTATGAGTCACGAAAATAATGTGAAAAGTATCAAGAAAAAATGTTTTAGAAATGCATTTTTTAAATATTCGATTGATTAAAGGATAAGGTATTTAAAAACCAAGCATTACTCTTACAATCTTCCTGACTAAATTTGTATGCATATTTACCATGTTATTCTTCTCATTTTCATGATTTATACTTAATGGTGCTTTAAATGTATGCTTAGAGTTTTGATAAACCTTGAACAACTTTATGTATAAAGAAGCTTTATTTCACTTTTGAATAAAAAAACATATACTTTATAATGATGGATAATTTATTAAGTGTTATTTTCTCTTATCGGATTACCGCTCATTTCTTTTTATTCGCTATTCACTCTATAAAATTTTCACGTTGTTCGTAATTCGTTAACCATTACTTAATTTTTCACTTGGATACTCACAAAGCGATCCCGCCCATCGGGCGGGCTTTGCAACTAGTAAATGATATATTCCAATATATGATTCCATGTCAAAAAAGTAGGAGTGGATATGTACTAAAATTGGTGGTTACGGACGTAATGAAATAAATCGATGAATAAGTCATTCCATTACAAAACTCAAAATAAACAAAATATTTTCATTCTATTGTAATAATTTATTTTATGGCGGGTACACGGTGACTATTTTTGTGGCAAGTAAATGTTTTTCATTTTAAATCGTTCTTATTTAGCATGTCTCAAATACATACTTTATAAAGTAGTAGAGATATGTTTTTCGAAAGTAGAATTTCAGATTTATTAATAGTGTAAATGGTTAGCATTTTTATTTTTCAAATTTTAGCATGATATTGGTGGTTATAATTTTAGTGAGCTTTTCTTATAAACAATTTCATTAAAGTATATCATTATTGAAAGGCAGTTACTATATGGTTTAAATGAGACGACTTTTTTATAAGAGTAATTTTCACCATTCTCATTTTAATCTTTTTATCCTCACTAGATCTAGACCAAATTCCTATATAAATGTTATAACTTGTGCGTATATGTTGTTTACATATAAAAGTCTGTTTATTAACAACAATATTACAAAAATTATTTACATATCTTAGTAAACCCAAGAGTTGTCTATCTTTTGACTAGCTTAAGAATCTCA
>BQNB010156265.1:4269-15288 GCA_026074375.1 Tanacetum coccineum | reverse complement strand
ACACATAAAGGATGCTCCATCACATAACTACTTACTTATATCAAAATAAAATCAAAACGACATAAAGGAACAAAAGTCTCGCAACGACTCCCAAAATATGAAATATCCGAAAGAAATAATCAATAACAACATGATGAGGTAAAGGACGGGGTTAAACTTATGTTGGGCCTCGATTGGGTTTGACTTTGCCTCCGCAAGAATCACCCAACTCTGCGGGTCTAACCCTATTATACGCATCCGAAAAACGATCAACTATCCTATCTCCTTTGTTTCTACAAGATGCTCCTCTTATAGATCCTAATAACGCTTAAGTCCAGTTGGGAAAATGGTTCCAGATTCAGTTAATCCCTAGAGCTATAATAATTGCGAAGTCTCCCTATTGTTTGGTACCTTCTGAATTGGAGGAGTTGTCGGGTCAACTCAAGGAACTACAAGACAAAGGTTTCATTCGACCAAGCTCATAGTCTTGAGGAGCACCGGTTTTGTTTGTGAAAAATAAGGATGGTTCTTTTAGGATGTGTATTGACTATAGAGAATTGAACAAGTTGATTGTTAAGAATCGTTATCAGCTTCCTAGGATGATGATCTATTTGACCAACTTCAAGGGTCGTAGTTTTTCTCAAAGATAGATCTTAGGTATGGATACCATCAGCTGAGAGTGCATGAGGGTGCCTGAGGATGACATTTCAAAGATTACGTTTAAAACTCTTTATGGACATTTTGAGTTCATAGTAACGCCCTTTAGTCCGACTAACGCACCAGCGGTATTCATGGATTTGATGAATAGAATTTGTAGGCCTTATCTTGATAAGTTTGTGATAGTGTTTATAGACGATATCCTAATCTACTCTAAGACTCAAGAGGAGCATTTAGAACACTTAAGGTTAGTCTTGGAACTGCATAGGAAGGAGAAACTGTATGCTAAGTTTTCTAAGTGTGAATTCTGGCTAAGAGAAGTGTAGTTTCTTGGGCATGTGATAAACGGTGTTGGGATTCATGTAGACCCTAGTAAGATTGAAGCTGTTAAGAATTTGAAAGCCCCTAGAACTTCGAATGAGGTTCGTTCGTTCTTAGGATCGGCTGGATATTACCGTAGGTTCATTGAGAACTTTTCTAAGATAGCTAAGTCTCTTACTATCTTGACTCAGAAATGTAAGACTTTTGATTGGGGCGAGGAACAGGAATTCACATTTCAAACTTGGATAAGTTATGTAATGCGCCTGTTCTAGCTCTCCTTGATGGACCAGAAGACTTTGTGGTATATTGTGATACGTCCGGGTTAGGACTAGGCTGCGTGTTGATACAGAGAGGTAAAGTGATAACATATGCGTCTAAGTAGTTGAAAAGATATGAAAAGAATTATAGGACCCATGATTTGGAATTGGGAGCAATTATGTTTGCCTTTAAGATTTGGAGACATTATCTGTATAGGAAAAAGAGTGTCATCTATATGAATCATAATAGTCTTCAGCACATCTTTAGTCAGAAAGAGTTGAATATGCGACAGCGTCGCTAGATAGAGTTGTTTAGTGATTATGACTGTGAGATTCGCTACCATCCTGGTAAGGTAAATGTGGTGGCTGATGCCCTAAGTAGGAAAGAAAGAGTAAAGCCTAAGAGAGTTAGAGCTATGGATATGACCTCTCAGTTAAGTATCAAGGATAAGATACTGGTGGCTCCAAAGGAGGCTGAGGATGAGTCTGCAGGATTACAGAAGGGTTTGGATGAGATGATAGAACAGAGAAGTGATGGGACTTTATACTACCTGGATCGAATATGGGTGTCTTTGAAGGGTGATGTGAGGACCCTGATAATGGATATGCCCATAACTCAAAGTACTCTGTACACCCAGGAGCTGATAAGATGTATTATGACCTTAGAGATAGGTATTGGTGGCCTGGTCTAAAGAAGGACATAGCTATATATGTTAGTAAGTGTTTGACCAGTTGGAAAGTTAAAACTGAGCATCAAAGGCCATCCGACTTGCTCCAACAACCTGAGATTCCTGAATGGAAATGGGAAAGAATAGCTATGAATTTTGTGACTAAGTAGCCTAGGACTAGTAGTAGGCATGACACAATCTGGGTCATTGTGGACCGATTGACAAAGTCTGCTCATTTTCTACCTATACGTGAGGATTATAAGATGGATAGATTGGCTAGATTGTATTTGAATGAGATATTTCTAGACATGATGTGCTGATCTTGATCATATCGGATTGTAATAGTCGTTTCACATCAAGGTTTTGGCAGTCAATGCAAGAGGCATTAGAAACCCGTTTAGACATGAGTATGAATTACCACCCTCAGACCGATGGTCAGAGTGAGCATACTATTTATACTTTGGAAGATATGCTTAGAGCGTGTGTCTTGGACTTCAGAGGAAGTTGGGATGTTCATCTTCCGGTGGTTGAGTTTTCGCATAACAATAGTTATCATTCTAGTGTGAGATGTGCTCTGTTTGAGGCATTGTATGGTAGAAAGTGTTGTTCACCAATTATGTGGGCTAAGATTGAAGAAGGTCAGTTGATAGGACCTGAGTTAGTGCAAGAGACTACTAAGAAGATCTTGCAGATTAAGGATAGACTTAAGGCTGCACGTGATCGTTAGAAAAGTTATGTTGATAAAAGAAGGAAGCCTCTAGAGTTTAGTGTAGGTGACTATGTTTTGCTCAAAGTGTCGCCATGGAAAGGTGTGGTACGCTTTAGGAAGAAAGGGAAACTAGCACCTAGATTTGTTGGACCTTTTGAGATCATTGAGAAAGTAGGTTCTGTGGCCTATCGAATAGAATTGCCTGAGGAATTGAATGATGTTCATGACACGTTCCACGTGTCGAACCTTAAGAAGCGTTTGGCTAATCCAACACTACAAGTACCCTTGGATGAGATTCGAGTTGATGATAAGCTAAATTTTGTGGAAGAACCTGTGGAAATCATGGAGCGAGAGTTTAAAAAGCTAAAACGTAGTAGAATTGCCATCGTCAAGGTTTGGTGGAATTCAAAACGTGGTCCTGAATTTACATGGGAGCGTGAAGATCAGATGAAACTTAAGTACCCGCAATTGTTTAGTGATGCTAGTAATTAAATTTCGGGGTCAAAATTCTTTTAAGGGGGTAGAATATAACCTTTGCCATTTTTGTGTTCTGAATATCTCATTTTAGTCCTTCGACTATATGACATTTTTCAGAAATCATATTGCGTTGTCGATGGTGAATTTATAAGATATGAAGCATTTTAGGGTTTATTGTGTATAATAATCCTTATTGGAGGATACTATTATTTTATTGATATTCCAGGTGGTTGATCCGTAAATTTTTGAGAAATGCCAAAAAACAAGCCATGACACGTCCGTTAGTGTCCAAACGAATTTTTAAGGGTTTAAAGTGAAAATATGTCGTGTAAAATACTCTAGGTTAATGGAAAAGTATTTTTAAGGTGAATAAAAATACTAATTAACTTTGGGGAATAATTTACGGTTAAGTTTTACGAGCTTTTAAGTGATCCCGAGACAAAAAGAAAGACCCGAACCCTCCTTGGATACCATGGCTGGTTCAAGTCTCTTAGGAGACACGGATGAGGCATGAAATTAGCTCATTTGTATAGCATTGTACACATTATATTCCATTTTTGCAACCAACATTTCATTCATTCCATTTTAGTTTCCAAAAAAAAAGACACACTTTTATGTGTGTGTGTGTGTGTGTGTTCGTCCGCCACCCAAAACCACCACAAACACCATAAAGTGTCCAACTTTAATCAAGGACGTGATATTCCGGGTTGATACGAGTATTTGGGTATTCATTTAAAAACGTTTGGGTTGTCCGGTTCGTGTCGAAATCTACATTTTTGAAGAATTTCTTGTAACTTTCTAAATTTAAATTTTGTTTGTCCTTTTGGGTTTATATTGATGCATAGATGTTAGTTGTACAAGTGTATCGTCGTAAAAATCAATTTTTGGAAATGAAACGAATAAAAAGGGGTGTTTGGCTTGCGTCGATAAAAAGGAAAAAGAGGGATTTTGTAGTTTTGATGTTGTGGTCGTGATGGTTGAATAATATATGATGCAAGAATGCTTATTTATGATAGTAGCTTGTAGCTTATTCGGGCTATTTTTAAGCTATTTCTTGGCTTATTTGGGCTTATATGCCACGCATTGTCAAAGTCACTAGAGAAGTTGATTTTTAATTATTTTTGTGTTATGGCGTATGTGTGGATTATTTTTTAGGCTTATGGTAGTAACCAAATACGATACGTAGCTTATTAGCTTATTTTAAAGCTTAATATACGTATTTTGGAGTTTATGGACTCATCGCCGCAATAAGATCTAATTTAAAGCCGCGGCTTAATGGGAAGGAGCTTAATGTGTCCATGAATATTTTTACATATTAAGTATATATAGATATAATATAATATATATATATATATATATATATTATTATATATATATATATAAATATATATATATATAAATGGACCTTGGTTTTGGACCTTGGCGAATTATATTTTGGACTTATAAATGTCCTAATGGACCCTTGTTGGGCCTTAAAGCCCAATAAGCGATATTAATTAGTATGAAAACTTTTTCCGGACCTTTTGAAAGTGAAAATGTATTTACGAAGTGATATTGAATGATATTTTGAGAAAAGTGTTGGTAAGTGTTAAAGATTGAGATTTAGAAATTTGTCGAAAAGTGTCGAATTTGTGAAAATATTGAAAATAAGGTTTGAAACCTTGGAAAACGTTGTATAAACGTACGAGTCATGTCGAAATTTCGTAAAAAGTTTATACTTAGAAAATTTCTTAAAAACATGATTTTTGATTTTAAATAATAAAATAATATTTAATTATTCTTATACGCAAAATATAATTTTCCTCGAAACTTCCCTAAAGTGTTTATTATAGTAAACGTTTTATTTCACTGTATAATGATTATTTGAAGTGACTAAGGTGTACCGTAATGGACTTGTCGAAATATATTTTTAATTAATAATTATAAATATTTATAAATTTCTTATCTATTTACGCTAAATAGTCTAAAGTATGTATTATCGAGGAATGAGATTGATATGAATTGTGAGTTAATCGTCAACCATCACCTACTAAATTTTTTTTTGGGGTAATTGTACAACGCGTCTAAACTCTATGCATCAAACGTGAAGATGTTTTTTGGAATGGATGATTAATTTGAGACATAACTGGACTAGGTTTGTTGGGCGTCGTGCAATTTTGCTTTGTGTGATTGAGATTGGGTAGCTAAAGACTTGCTTGAGGTGAGTTCTCGTAGCCCCACTTTTTACTGGTTTTTCAGTTAGGGGAAAATGATACTCAAATGTGTTTTGAAATGTTTTGAATTGATTTGTGCGAAATGTGGTTTTGTTTTTGGGACAAGATACGTGCTTATGACTGCTATGTGAATATTATGTGTTGTATGATTGTTTGGATCGGATGGGTACGCCTACCCAGTATTTGTGATATTATTGGATCGGATGGGTACGCCTACCCAGTATTTGTGTGATTATTAGAGCGGATGGGTACGCCTACCTAGGTTTGTGTGTGGTCCTACCCTAATTTTAGTGCTCCAGCTGGTAGGCCTTTTAGGTGCGTAAGTGACATATGGTTATGAAGTAGCGGTGATGCTAAGTTGTTTGCATAATATTCACTGTCATTCAGCGCTATGGTCCCCATTGTTGAAATAATGACACAGCTTTGGGTTTAAGTCAAACCTACGAGCCTCCCAACATTAAGTGTTGATGTTTTCGAGTATCAGCTTTTACAGTTGAAGTGAAAGAAATTAGTTTAGTGATTTGATAGTAGACTTAGAAGATCCTGGTGGAATTTCGTTTGAAGTCATGTCTTGCTTATGTTTGATTCAGTTTTGGATAGTTTTGATTAAGTTAGATTATTGTCCCCTATGCGGGCATATGAATAAATAGTAAGAGATTGTGGATTTAGTTGCGCTAAAGGACCATCACTGAGTTTGTTCAAGGTTGATGTCCATCATAGCACTTGAGTTTATGCAATGTAGTTTTCTCTATTTGTATCTTGTTTGTGTTGATGATCATTATTATGCATTCCTGATTTTCGCCAATGACGGGGTGTTGACACTAAAGATGCAAAAGACCACAACTTTGAGCACAAAATCTACACCTTAAGCATTTAATTTTATAAAAGCAGCTTACAAGTGATTTAGCACAACTTAGAACTAGTAGACATGGATTTTTGATTAAATAAACTACAAAACTTAACAAAGCCTATTTTGAGCTTATAAAAACTAATATTTAGAACTAGTTTTAGCTTATGAAATTCATTTTGATGATTTAAACAGCATGCACTACCTTTTATACAGCTAAAGTTGCTTATTCCAAACACCCATTTAAATATAGAAAACCATATTTAAGCTAAAACAGATCTTAAAAAGCTATGAATTACCAAAACAGATTGAGAACTATGAAAATTAAGGGCAAATAAGCATTAACCTTTCAGAAATAAGCATTAATTAATAAGCTAAACTAAAAAGCTATTATAACTAATAACTAAGCAGTTTTCAATTAAACTTAAACTAAGCTATTTTAAACTAAGAACTAGACATAATAAGCTAACATTAGATAGAATAAGCATGAATAAGCATAGAAAAAGCACAAATAAGCAAAGAAATAAGTTAAATGAGAATTTAAGCTTAAAAGAGGAAAAATAAATGTACCTTGATTCCAGCTAAACAGGGATCTAAAATTGCTTCAAAGAGCTTAAATCTATAAGCTGCTTAAAGAATAAGCTCTGAATAAGCCCCATAAGCCTTTCCAAGTCTGGCTTATCTTCCAAATGGCTTATTCAGTTTCTTTGAGTGGGTTTGAGACAAACAACTTATTTAGTTAAGCTTAAGGGAGACTAGACTGAATAAGTGATAGCTTATAAGGAAACATGAGCTTATTGAGCTTATTAGGTAGTATATAAACACATTTTAAGTAAATTTATATAAAAGAAACACTAGAATTCAAAACACAATTTAAATGAAACTGGATATTTATTAATATCAAAAGAGATTACAAGGCTTTTAAAAGGAAATTACATTAATAAAAAGACAATAAGCTAAAATTACACTAAATAAGCTACTAAAATTTTATTAAGCTAGATGAGTTTCTACTGTGTGACTAAGCCCCTCTATTTAAAGTGATAAGCAAAAGGTTCTAGGTCTTCAGGAGCGCCCCATTCATCCATTCATAGCCCTTGATCTTCAACAAACTCTGAATCCATCAATATGAGCCCTTGATCCTCTTCCACGTTTCACTCGCCAATAGAAATGCTTAGGATTGCCAGCGTGGCTTTATGAGTGTGTCAGACGTATCAGGTCAGGCTTCCAGAAGGGTTCGTGTGGGTGAATGGGTTTTATCCTGCGTTATTGTTGTGGGTGAATTGAGGGAGAAAGGGATAGTTGAATAGTACCATTGACCCAACGTTTATTAGTGACTTTGGACCGGTATGGATTGGGTATTATGACTATACCTTGGGCCAGACTAATGGATAATTAAATTTTTGTGAATTGGACTTTTGATGGACTTGTATTATTAGGGTAAGGTTAATATCAATTAATGGGATGGCCCGACCCACAAAACGGGTACGGTTTGGCCCATTAATGAATATGCCTCCAGCTTTACTTTTTTCATGCTCTTCCAATCTCCTGCTCGGTTTTGTTCATTTTAGCTTCGTTTTTGTCCTTTTTAATATATCCGATACCTGCACAATACAAATCACAAAATACACATATACAATGCATTTTCTATGTATTTTTGGTCATTAAAGCTCATTTTAATAAGGAAAAATGATATGTGATTAAACACATATCAAAAATTCCCCATACTAAGCTATTGACGTGTCCTTACGCAATGTCATAACACACATAGAAACCTTAAAAATTTCAACCCCCTAGACTAATTACCTTGAAAAGTAGCTAAGTGTTCATCTAAGAGGATTAAGAAATCACTAGTTTAAAACGCCGTTTTACCATTTTTATAAACATGCATACATTTATTATTATCATCATTTTTTATGATAACTTTAAGGATCAAGGAACAAGAAACACTAAAAAGATAAATTCATTGTTCTCGACTTTTCACCCGCCTCAAACCAAGCTTAAAAACAAAATCATTGTTTAATACAAGTTAAGATGCTAACACTACTCATAAATGCTAATTGTGTACGCATAGCTACTTTTTGCTCCATTATTCCTAAATTCTCTAAGGGTTTTATTCTTATTATTGGTGACAAATAAATTAAGTCCTTATTCATATAAAGTAAACCCGGTTTAGACCATAATTAGTTTGAAATCCTTTCCTAAAGAGACGATATGGTGAGAATAAGGTCCACATTAAGGTTCTAATTTCACATGATTTAGGGGTTATCCTTTTTATTTCATCCGAAACAACTCAACTACGAGACCAGAGACGGAGGCTTTATTTAGATAACTTCGAAGTCGAAATTTGCGTTTTATATATTTTTATTATTATTATTATAGCAACATATTAAACCCCCCGGTCCCTTTAAACAACTTCCAACATTCGTATGCAGCCGACATCGTCCCAGGAGTCTATTTTGACCAAGGATAGATCCTCGACCTTTTTGAAGGCTGCAACATCGGGAGCGAACCGACCAGATGCAACAAACTTTTATCAGTCTTGGATTTATTATTCTTAATATGGGACTCTTTAGAAGACTACCACATCGCAGCAGAACCGAAACAGAGCCAGTAAACTTTTTAACATCCACAGTTCTTATTATTATATTATACCTCCACCCTTTAAACGACTGTCACATCGGTATACGAGCCGACCAGATCCAGAAGTCTTATTTAAACGACTACCACATCGGTTGTGAGCCGGCAAGAGGTAGTGGTCTTATTTCGGCTTCGGTTTATTACATAACTTATTATTATTAGCCAAATTTCAAGTCCTGTGGTCTTTTAACAACTGCCACATCGGTATGCGAGCCGACCATGGTCCAGGAGTCTATTTCCCCACAACACTGACAAAACCTCGATGTGTACCTTACTTTCACCAGAAGGAATCTCTACGAAGTGATTTAAACTAAGAATCGCAAAAACCTAAAGTAACTTTATTTATTCAACAATTATATAACGTTTATTAAGTTGATGGGAGCAAAAAGCCACAATTAACTTTTATGAGCCTTAAAGAGTTCCAACTACTCTATGTTTAGCATCTAACTTATATAAAACTCTATCATTTCTCGTTCTTCGCAAATTAAAAATCTTTAATAACAAGATCCGTGAATGCGTAGTCTAATAAAACAAGCTTTGCATATTTAAAGTCTATCATGGAAACTTGCAAAAACTCTTGGCTTTTTCAAGCTAGAATTCGCGTTTTAAAGCTTTTTATATAAAAGACTAGCAAAAGCTTAAATTTATATAAGTTAAGGGGCAAGCTAGAGCGCAACATGCTCGATCAAGTCAAAATTTATTCCTAAAAAGACAAAACTATGTGTCGAAACACTTATTCTATTTTTGAAAAAAAAATAATTTTGGCATATTTTTGCTACTTTTGGTGGAAAAACGGGGTTACGTGAAGACAAGGCAAAAACAAGTAAGATCAAATCGAAAGATCCTAAATCCCCCATACTAAGCTATTGCCGTGTCCTCACGCAATGTCATAAATACAAACTTAGAAAACTAAAAATTTCAAACCCCCTAGACTAATTACTTAGAAAAGTAGCTAAGTGTTCATTTAGGGGATTAAGAAATCATTAGTTTTGAAAAGCCCCCCGTTTAACCATTTTTATACATTTATTATTCATACATTCATAACATAACTTTACGGAACAAGAAATACTAAAAAGGATAAGTTCATCGTCCTCGATTTTTCACCCGCCCCAAACCAAGCTTAAAAACGAAATCATTGTTAAATATAAGTTAAAATGCTAACACTACTCATGAATGCTAATTGTGGATGCATAGCTACTTTCCGCTCCCTTATTCCTAAGTCCTCTAAAGATTTTATTCTTATTATTTGTGATAAATAAATTAATGTCTTATTCACATAAAGTATAACCCGGTTTAGACCATAATTAGTTTGAAATCCTTTCCTAAAGAGACGATATGGTAAGAATAAGGTCCACATTAAGGTTCTAATTTCACGTGATTTAGGGGTTATCCTTTTTAGATAACCTCGGAGTCAAAATTTGGCTTTATTATTATTATTATTGCAACATTATTAAACCTCGGTCCTTTAGAAGGCTGCAACATCGGTTGTGAGCCGGCAAGATGCAGCAAACATATTTCGACCTCGGTAATTTCCTCAACCTAGCCGGCAAAATGCAACAATCTTTTATCAGTCTCGGATTATTACTATGTGCCTTATTTAGAAGACTGCAACATCGGTTGTGAGCCTGCAAGAGGTAGTGGTCTTATTTCGGCTTCGGTTTATTACATAACTTATTATTATTAGCCAAATTTCAAGTCCTGTGGTCTTTTAACAACTGCCACATTGGTATGTGAGCCGACCATGGTCCAAGAGTCTATTTCCCCACAACACTGACAAAACCTCGATGTGTACCTTACTTTCACCTAAGGGTGCGTTTTATTTGGGTTTTAACACCACGAAGGGTGCGTGGGTTTGACAGAGTAACCACTAAACCGGGTGCGTTTGGGTTGTTATAAACCCATCATGAGTCCGTTTGACTATTTAAAAACCCATAAGGTGCGTTGAGTTTAGCTTTAATAGCGAGTTGGGCGCGCTCGGTCTCAAAACCAGAAACTAGGGTGCATCGGGTTTCATGGTTCGCACCAGCCGGGTGGTTCGGGTGGGTTCTTTTTCGCAGATTGGGGTGCGTGTGGTTTTCATAGCAGGGTACGTTGGGTTCATAACCCAAGTAGGGTGCGTTGCGGTTTATGTAAAACACCATAAAGGGTGTTTGTCCTGGTGGGTTAACAACATCAGTTAGGGTGTGTTTGTTATGGGTTTAATCAGCGAAAGGAGAGTTTGGTTTAGTTGAAACAGCATAAGGTTGCGTTTGGC
>BQNB010156264.1:5082-15288 GCA_026074375.1 Tanacetum coccineum | reverse complement strand
TTTTAAGTCCGTTTTTGGTTATTTTAGCTCGTTTTTAAAGGTAAAAGGTATGTGTAATTAAGCACATACCAATGATCTTGGAAAAATGAAACCAAAAGCAGACATTGAGGTCTTTATTGGTTATTCGAAAACATCAAGAGGGTTTCGAATCTATAACCGACGCACTAAAAAGATTATGGAAACCATACATGTCAATTTTGACGAGCTCACAGCTATAGCTTCTGAACACGATTATTTAGAACCCAAGCTTCAACGCTTCATAAATCATAATTCATCAGCAGAAACAATAAATACTCCATCTAAAGAAGATTTAGATAATTTTTTCATAAGTCAGTCACAATACGCGATTGAATTGTTAAAGAAACATGGTCTGGATGAGTGTGTCTCCATGAGCACACCTATGGAAATTGAGATGATGGATGCTAAAAAATTTCTGATGAGGATATTCTAAAAACAGAACGAGAGAGCTAAATCCATACGCGAAAAAGTAAATCAAAAGTGTGTTCGAAAAAGAAATGTCAGAACACACAAAAATGGTAAATCAAAAGAATAATTCGAATAAAGCGTATAACATGTGCTAGAAAAAGCAAGAACGAGCACATGAGAAAGAAACTGATCAAAAATATGTTCAAAAATAATTGCCAGAACATATAAAACAGACAGAGAAGAAAAAGACAAAAATGTCAAAAGAATTATTTGTTTCCTAACACCTCAATTGTATTCATTCAGTTATCATCATGGCACAACAACAACAAGCAGCTGATGTTCATCCAGATGAACTGTGTCCTCCAAACAAGTGATATGACCTTATGGATGTAAATAAGAAGGTTGACCTGGAGAATGTGCAATGTCCATCAGAGAGCAAGATTCTGATGAATATTATTACGAATCATCCGTTACGATTCAGCATTGCAGCTTCAGCATTTGTACCTTGGATTTATATGGCACAGTTCTGGCATAGTTTGAAAGAAGACGGATCAAAGCATCGACTCAAGTTCCTGCTGGATAGAAAAGAGCTTACACTCACTCTGGATGACTTCAGAACAATCTTTCACCTTCCATAAGCAAATGATAACAATCATGCTTCATTTGTGCCACCACCATCATTCTATGATATGGTTCCATTTTACAAGCAAGTGTTGGGATTTACAATGGAACTCAAGATTGTTTCTAATTTCAAGATACCTGGTATTCTACAGCCTTGGCAGGCGTTATGAAAGATATTCTCCAAGTGCTTGACTACTCGTGTTACGAGATAGGACCAACCGCCGTTGCAGATAATGCAAATGTTATACTGCTTTGTCAATAACATTCATGTGGATTATGCGGAGTTAATGTGGGAAGGCATTTACTATTCGCTTCATCATCCTGCCACTTCGATCCCATACCCACGATTTACAAAGATCATCATCAGTCATTATATGACTATCTTTCCTGACATTTCAAGACGTGCTCGAGATGCTTATCACAATCTTCAAGATGATGATATTATGAAGAATATCTTCAATTCAGGAAGAAACAAGAACAAGGTTGGGATGCGGATACCAGCATGGATGATCACAGATGAGATGAAGCTTACGGAGCATTATAAGATGTATGCAGAGGTGTTTGGGCTAGATGTTCCTCTGACTCAGTCACAGCCGACTGAGTCTACCCAGGGAACGCATAGGACACCTAGCGCCCCTAGGTCACCTAACCCTGCTACGGAGACAGCTGAGTCAAGTGTTCCAAAACGATCAACTGTGATTCGTTTTTTATTACCGTCAAGGCAATCTGCACGACTAACACCACCTGCTCCAGTGCCATCAGTAGAAAAAGCTGATGAGATGATTTTACAAGACATGATTCAAGTAAGTCTTGCTGAGCAAAAGAGTCGTGAAGAACAAGAAGCAAGAGAAAATGTGGCACTGGTAGATGAACACTTGGCAGCTGAGGAGATTGAGAAGCTTGTTGAAGAGTATACGAATGTTGATGATAGTTCACCCACTAGGCATGATGACACATCTATTCCCGGCACTAGGATAGAGCCAGAGATGAATAAGGAAAGTCCGGAGGTGGAGATTGTTCAGGAAAAGGAGGAAGAGACTACAAAGGACACGGAGGTGGAACCAAATATTGTTATACCTGTAAATGTTGATGATGAAGAGGATGAAATAACTGATGAAGTGTTTGAACTAAGGAGAAGGGCGAAAGGAAAGAATGTAGAGGAGTCTAGGATTTCACCAATTCCTTCACCAACTAGATCACCTAGGAATCTCTCTACTCTCGGATCTTCGGATACCGAGAAACTCCAGGAATTGACGGTTATTCATCCTACACCATCCTCAGGTTCATCCGTACCAAAATTAACAAAAACCAATCGTCTTCTATCATTGATCAAGGCAAAACCCAATCGATTCAAAAGATACAAGACTTTCTTTCATGAATTACAGGGACGATATGGTTACTTGTTTGCACATCTCAAGAACAGGTTCATGCCACGGACATCAAGTGATCAACATTGCATGATAATCATCATGTATGACAAGGATGGAAACGCTACCCTCATTGGTGAAAGAAAAAGTAACGGAGCAAGTTAAGAAGGAAGTTCCTGTGCAAGTTCGTGATCAAGTTCCTGTGTATCTAGCGGAAGGGTTGATTCTGGAAAGAAAATCGACTAAAGAAGAGACGGAAAGATTAATTGCTAAAGCTATCTTGCAGGAACGTGGGCATATGCAGGCACAAATATCATCACAGATTCAAAATGCAATTGACAATGCTATTCCTTCTTTAGTTGATGCATCTGTACGCAATTATATGTCAGGTCATATTCTTCATGTTCATCCGGCACAAGTTCAATCATCCTCTGTTCCAGAACAACAACATCAATTGTACCTTGCTATGAAGGCTGATCCTCTGTTACAACAACAAGACATAGCAATCTGGTTGGCTCTCCAGATGAAGTTTGAGAAGACACAGGTACCACATACTGCTTGTAGACCTTCTGCCGTTCGCCCAAGAGATCAGGACGATCCTCATGATGATGCTCATCCTGAGGGGGAGAATAGTGCAAAAAGGCAGAAGACATCGGAGTATGAAGCATATGTATCTGGAGAGTCATCGTCTGGACAAGTAAATGTAGAGGAACCAGGTCCTTCTACTTCAGGTAATCAAGTACAAGATGATGAATTTGATTTCTGGACTGACCAGGACTCTTATGCATCTGATAGATGATGAGATCCAACTAAATGCAAGTATCACAAGACATCATGAAGGAGATATCTATAATGATTATGAAGCTAAGATGAAGAATGGTCGGATGAGATGCTAAGACCAAAGTTGTACTTCAGAGGAAATAACATCAGTATCACATTGATCAGATGAAGAATTTCTTGCAAAGTGACATTGTTTGGGAAAGCAGAAAGGAAATTCTTGTATCTCCTCATCCACGAAAGATCACACCATTAGTTCAAAGCTGTCAAAGAGATCCTGAAGCTCCAGCACTATCTCTGATCAATCAAGATCTTTTGTACTTGAAGAAAGGGAATTCAGGTCCTGAGAAGATTGTTTTGTCACTTCATAAATTTCCAGCAATTGTCTTCAACGATGATGATATTGAAGAACGGACTTCCAGATGGGTTAATAAGTGTATAAAGAAGTTTAATCCTTATGCAAGATATGGTGTTGAAAACTGGAAGAATCCTCATGCAAAGATCTTCTACATAAGGAGACAGAAAGAACCTGGAAGACCGAAGGAAGAAATCTATTCAAACTCTAAGATCGTTCAAGTCATCAAGACATTCTGGGAATTGGGTCATGAACATAAGTTTATCACAGAGATTGTGGCAAGAAGAGCTAATGATTGCATAGTGTCAATAACTGAGCCAGATATAAGATCCTACCTCAATAAGAATGACATTGAAACATGTACCTGTGCTGATCATAATAACAAGGTACCCTATATGCTGATACAAGATTGCTATGGTCTCTATCAGTGTTCATTAGAAGTTCAGTGATATGGGAAAGAGTGGACGATTTTCAACTTGGAATCGAAAGCTATTAGCAGAAGATCAATCTCACTGCACCAACAATTACATTCCCAGGAATTGATTAATAGTGATTTTTTCTATTGTCAATGAGCCTGTACATGGAAATTCATTTACCTAATACCAGAAAGAGAAAAGGGTTGATTGAGATAAACCTTCAGAGATACATAAGTTTTGTGTATGAAACACTGAAGTATAACGCTTGAAGGTCTAAAGAGTTTATTAAAATGATGTCAAGTAAGGAATATGTGCAAAAAGAACTTACAATGATGACGGGAGTTTCTAGAGTTGTTTTGAAGAAAGATTGAAGTTATGGTGAAGTATCGAGATCAAATGAGAAGAGGGGAGATGTACATGAAATAGGAAGACCACTAGGACACACAATGAGGAATGCACAGAATAACGACCCTTAGGGGGAGATTGTTAGGTTTAAGAAAAGTGTCGATTATGTGGTTTTATTATTAGACTTTATTTTGTTTAGTTTAATATAGCTTGTAATAAGGTTTATTATGCTTTAAGTAAGAAATAGCATAATAACCAAAGTCTAGGGACTAGTATTGTCAAGATAGAAAAATAAGGAAGGGAAGCCTCCCTTCCGTTGCCTATAAATAGCCCTCTAATCTTCATTAGAGGATGATGCTCTTGTAACCAACTTTCATTTCCCTCCTAAATAATATTTGAATTTTCCCTTCATTTGATCTCATTCTCTCTAAGCTTGCATGTTGATATGATTGATTCAAGATTCATGTGACCTAACATTCCTTAAGTAAATTTTAAGTTTTTGCCTTAATTTTCTCGTAGTTTTAGATAACCAATATCAATCTTATCCCATTCAAGCATCGATTCTCAAAACGACTCTCGACTTTCAATTGCTTTCCTTATCGGGGATAACGACCCAGGAATCATACTTCCGGATTATTATAACTGAGATCTTTTTATTCCTACATTTCTTTTTATATATTTTTAAGTATATTTTATATATATTTACTATATATTAAAGAGTGTAGTCAGAAGTGATCAATGATCCTCAAAATTACTATATGTGAAAAATATTTTTGGATTTTTTTATAAAGAAATAGAAAATATTTTTGGATTATTTTTATAAAGATAGAAAAATAAAAAAATATTTTTAGATTTTTTTATAAAGAAAATAAAATGAAAATATTTTTTGTATTTTTTAAATATTTATATAAAAGAAAATAAAATAGAAAAAGAAAATATTTTTGGATTTTTATATTTTTTATATTATTTTTTTTTTAATATTTATACGAAAATAAACTTCCAAGACGAAAGGATCTTCAAGGCACTAACTTTTCAAACACCCACGTGAAATCGTCACACCTCTCACTCTCCCCGCAACGGCGCCAAAAAACGGATTCGATAAAAAATAAATCATAAAAATATATCCCAAATATCAAATAGTAATAGTATAGAAAGTATCCCGTATAGATATAAAAATTACTTGAGGACAATTAATAATTTATCTTTTAGTGGGGGGGGAGGTGGGAGGGGGAGGAGCTGATGTCGAGTCTTTACGAGAGATGAATTTGAAATTCACGAAAGCGTTTTGTTTGATGCTTGATTGCCAAATATTTTTGTTTTTGATTTAAAACTAAATATAAAATAAAACTAATCTAGATTATATTAAATAGCAAATAAGCAAAGCAATTAAACAAAGAGATATATATTATAAAAAGATATGCTTGCTAAGTGAATTGTTTAGATCCTTAAGCGTGAATTAAATATACAATTAAGTCTAAATATCGATGAAACACTAATCTTCTAAGTAAAATTATCTTCTCACAACGTTGCTTATATTGAAAACAATTATACAAGATATCGATTATAAAATTAATGCCTAGTATATCTAACGGCTTTTTGCACGCATCGATTAACCAAAAACACTAATCTAAGTAATCCAAAAATCACTAATCAATATTTTTACTTTTATAATCACACTTAACTCACTAAACAATTTATCACTTAACAAGCATAAATAAAATCTACTCACTAAGCATATTAATCAACAAATAAGCAAACATAATCATTTTAAGCTAACTTAATCTAAACTACTAAAATTAAAAAGGGAAAGAGGATAGAACCGAATGATGAACCGAATCGAATATAAAATCACCCGATCTTACAAACTTAATAAACAAATAAGCTTATCACTTTTAAGCTTCTACTTCACTAATTAGCAAGTAAAGTGTAAACTTATTACTAATTACAGTCCATAAAAAACCAAAAAGATCAAAACTTATCTAATTTAACCTTATAAGACCCTTAAGCTCCAGCTTTAAATAATAGAATGATGAAATTAGAGATAAGACAAGTAAACAAGAGATTTAGATAAATAAGCTATAAGCTAAAACTTCTTTTAAGATATAAATAAGCTATATAAAAAAAACTTTTGTAAAAACATTAATTAAAACTATAAACTATTTACTAAACTGTAGATCAAAAAGTAATAAGCAATCACAAGCTTGACTACTAACAAGCTTTTTAGAACTACTAAAAACAAATATAAGCTTCTCAATAAATAAGGTTGGCTCAAGACATAAAGAATAAGCCGAGTAGAAACTCATTGAACACCTTTTAGCATTCGAATCGAGCATAAGCAAGAAATAAGCAACCGAATAAGCAAAACAAGAAGACAAAATGAAATAAGCAAAAGCTTATTTGGATCATATGAGCTTAGATCTAAATCTTAATAAGCTAAAAAGACATAAAAATAAGCTGCTAAAAAAACTACACTACTAATTTTTATAACTAAAAACTAACCTATACTAAATCTACCACTAATTTAAAAATGCCTAAAAACCTAACACCCCAAAGTCTAAAAACTCGTGAAGGTTATCAATAAGGAAAAAGTGTGCTTGGGGTAATTTCTCCATCTAGGAGGCCAGCAAATAAGAGTCCAAGATCGAAGGTACGATCATCTTTGCGCGCACCAATCCTGTCCTCATTATTGCCAATAATGGCTTGGGCTTCTGTTCCTCGTAACTCCATCTTTTTTTACACAGCTGGATCACAACCAAACAAAATGCACCCGAAGTGTCCTTTGGATTTGCTCATAAAACGCATAGCGCACTACTCGTTCTTAATTGAAAGATGCATGAATGAATTGCAATGCCATGTGTAGGAATATGCTTGGCTAAAAGAATGATAGTGGGTGCGAGTGGTGGACTTTACTCGCCTATTTGAATTATTTATGGAAAGTGTAGCATACTCGTTATCCTTTGCACAGCCAACCAAAACTTCAGATTTCAACTTTTGTCTTGGGCCGCGTTTGTTATTATTGGGCCTAGTTCTCTTAAATAATCCAAATGGGCTGAGTCTTTTCATTGGTAATGGGCTGAGTCTGTTTTTTAGTTGTGTTTCACTAGATGTTGTATCTTGAGCTTAAATGAGTATGGGTCGGTTCGACCTATAAAAATGGTGTCGGGCCGGCCCAATAAGAGATGAAGGCACCGTTGGACTTGTAATCTTGTGCTATTTCTAATGGAATGCTCAGGGAATTTTTATAACTTCGTCTTGATCTCGAATAATAAGTAAACTTGATCGAATCGAACCTGAAAATTCTCTCTTTTGCTTCATTTTCAATCCTTAGTACCTGTAAGACATAATAACACAATACAAACATATTTGCAATATAATTAAGCATATTTAATGGTTATTAGTCCGTTTATTAGCGTTTTCTAGGGTATAAATGATGTGTATTTAAGCACACATCACACGGATACGCCGTATCTTCCTTGATGGATATGGCATATTGGTAGTCAGAACAGTATTCTTTAGATTTCTTCGTTTAAGCTCCAGAATACGTGCGTTTTAGCTAATCTTCACAAAATACTCCATAATTACTGTAATTCTCAAATATAAATGATTAAGTACCAATTCTTGCAATAATTATACAAAATGGGTAATTTACATGGAATAAATGATGCTATAAAAGTGAGGGTATTGGGCTTTTATACGACTTAAGTCTTATAAGTCTTGTACATAAATGCTTAATGGGCTGACCCGTCCTATTAGATTGGTGTGGGTGGGCCCATTAAGAGTCTCTTCGGTATCGGCTTTGTCTTTGACTTTTGACTTTGACTTGGTTGACTGTTTGGTTGACTTTTTGGCTTTGACCTTGACTTTTTTCACGCTCTTTCCATTCTGTGCTCGGTTTTGTCTGTTTTGGCTTCATTTTTGTCCTTTTCTTAGATATCCGTTACCTGCACAACATAAATGCAAAACACACAAATACAATGTATTTTTGGTATATTTTTAGTCTTTTAAGCACGTTTTCCTAGGTAAATGGTATGTGTAATTAAGCACATATTAGACTGGTTTTTACATTCTACTACCCCATTTGATTAAGGTGTACGCGGAGCCGAGAATTTATGTGATATGCCATTGGCATCACAAAAAGCTATGAATTGTGCCTCATTATTAAATTTTTAACCTTGATCTATATGAATTGACACAATAGGACAACCGGTTTGGTTTTGAATTTTCTTGCTCAAAATTTCAAATTGATCTACGATCTTTGTTTATAAAACTAACTCCGGATTTTAAGAAAGGTTTATAAAATTGTTTGAATTCATTTTTCAGTGGCAATAGTGATGTGTTGTCGTTGTATGGTATATTTAAGATTATTCAAGTTTTAAATTTATATTTTGCCGACTAAACCAAAAACAACACTTTAACAGGCAGTGTACCCGATCGGTAGTAGTTTCGTGGTAAGTAGGGTGTCGAACACTTGAAGCGAGGTTAAATCTATCAATTTAATTAATATTTTGGTTATCTAATCTATGTCAATTCTATTCTATTCTAAACCTATGTTAAACCTATGTCAATCTAAATCCTAATTCTAACGGGAAAAGGAGGTTTTCAGCCTGAGAGACTGACACGGTTTGGTTGGTGTCTATAATCAATTCAAGGCACTTTTACCCACGCAAGCTAATTAACAAAAGATAAAAGAGCGGTCAAACCTTATATAAGAAAACTGTATTAACCATTATTAATCTGATTAGAACATTGGTTTGTTTATTTAGTGCAATGATTTCTTCTCTCGAGGTGGCATATCATTCTTAAGACTTAGGTGTTACATCATCCTAAGACCTAGACACAATAATTCTGTCACAATTAAAGCATCCGCATAAAGCATCCTTATTTGCTGATTATAATCTATCTTAGGGATTAAAGCAATGGTGATCTTGTTAAACCCTAGCTCATAGAGACTTTACCCACTTATCGCTTAATGGCAATTTATACACTAGTAGTCCACTTGTCCAACTATCCAATGGAATCAGAACGTTACTTGTTGAATTATCTAGGTTACTTGCTAGTCAACACGATCAATAAACCATTGGCAATATTTAATTAACTAGTTAAGCCTGAAGCATATCCTAGACACAGATTAGAAGAACAATATTTATTTAACTATGATTCTAGATGTATAAATCACTATATGGAGAGATACCCCGGACTCTATATCTACTTGGTCCGCTTCACTAGATCTAGTTGAATGATAGGTCGCATACAAAAGCGCGTAAACAAGTATAAATTGATAAACAGAAACATGCACTCAACGATAAATCAAGAAATCGAGATAAACAAATACCAAACATTCAGATCTTCATAATAATGGCTAATACCCAAACTTATTAGCCTTCAAACGTCATAATAAATACAAGAGCAATTATTTAGCCAAGGTAAACTAACCAAGTTAACGAATTATACCAAAAACTGAACGATTACTAAAGTATATGGAATTACACGTTGTCTCCAATGGAATTGAATGCGTTGCTCGACCTCTTTTGCTCTTTTTCTCCTCTAAAAATCAACTTTTGGGGTTTAGGTATCGAGAATATTATTTAGCACACTTAAAACTCGTCTGGAAGTCGGTTGGATATGACGTATCCAAGTGTTAGATACGGCGTATTAGGGATTTCTTAGAGTAGGGACCACGCTTGATATCTTCCAGAATATTATATTGATTTCATATCTTGAATATGGCGTATTGAGTCCTTTAGATACGGCGTATTAATCTTTATTCCTCTGTGGTCTTTAGTGAGTGCAGGCACGGATACGTCGTATCTTCCTTGATGGATACGGCGTATTAGTCTTCAGAATAATAATCTTCAAAATATCTTCATTTAAGTTCCAGAATGCGCGCCTTTTGCTAACT
>BQNB010156263.1:0-15288 GCA_026074375.1 Tanacetum coccineum | reverse complement strand
GCACAACACTTAAACTTATGCATAACATTTATAAATGCAAAACACTAATCATTGTCAATTTACCAAATGGCCAAACTGTGAAAGTCACAACTGTTGGATCAGTAACCATTAACAAGTATGTTACCCTTCACAATGTATTTTACATCCTAACCTTCACATATAACATCCTTTCTGTAAATAAACTTTTACATGGAACCACCATTTCACTGACACTAACTGAATCCCTTTGTATCTTTCAGGACCAGAACAAGAGGACTGTATTGGGAAACCTCTGTGATGGTCTCTACTTCCTCAACTCACCACCCAAAGTCTTTGTAACTACACCCACCATCCACCACAGTAGCAGCAAGTCTCAGCTTTGGCACTCAAGGCTTGGTCACCCATCATTCATAGTCCTCAAGAAAATCAAATGCTTGTCTCATTTTGATACCTAGTATTTCTAAATTTCAATGTAATGTTTGTCATCTTTCTAAACAATCTACCTTACCTTTTCATTCTAGTGTTTCACATGCTACCTCATTGTTTGAACTTGTTCATACTAATGTTTGGGGACCATACAAACACCCTACAATAAATAAATGTAGATATTTTCTCACAATTGTTGATGATCACTCAGGAGCAACCTGGATTTACTTAATGCCAACAAAATCACATACCACATCCAACATTAAAACTTTATGTTCATACGTACAAAATCATTTTGACAAGAAAATCAAAACATTGAGAAGTGACAATGGCACAAAATTTCTAAATTCTTCATTTAGTGAATACCTTCAATCTCGTGGTATTATTCATCAAACATCATGTCCTCACACACCACAAAAAATGCTAGAGTGGAAAGGAAATACAAACACCTCCTGGAAGTTGCCAGGTCAATCAAATTTCAAGGTCATTTATCTATTCATCTTTAGGGCTATTGCTTACTTGCTGCTACAAACATAATCAACAGACTTCCATCTAAAACCGTTGATCACAAGTCACCCTATGAGATCATACACAAAATTCAACCAGGCCTAAATCACATAAGAGTCCTAGGTTGCAGACCTTATGTCCACAATCACACACCAGACAAATTTGCACCAAGATCAATTCTGGCAATACTTGTTGGATATCCCTCAACTCAAAAAGGCTATATCCTATATGATCCCAATACCCACAAAGTCATCACAAGTAGACATGTTGACTTTGATGAAATAGAATTCCCTTTCTCATACAACTCACAACAACCACACAATACAAGTTCACCTTTACCTATACCCACTGATTCAATAAACCTACCCATATATCCAAACACCCCTTTTACTTCAGACACAGAACAAACAACAACAAACACAGAACAAACTACAACATCAACTCAATTTGATCCACAAGAACAACCAACTGGCACCACTCAACCATCCTCACCCATACCTAATCTCTCTCTCTCACCCACAACATCAAACTCCTTACCTACACCAATTCCTACCCAAGCACCACAACCTACAAGAACAAAACAAGTACCTAACAAGCTCACAGCCTACTAATGCTCATTACCAAAATCCCTTATTCACAACATTCATAAACACAACTTTTATAAATACATTAACTATGACAACATCAAATCCAAAACAAACATACATTTTATTCATAACCTTAACATTTCTACTGAGCCCCACACTTATGCCCAAGCATCTAAGGACTTAAAATGGGTAGAAGCCATGAACAAGGAACTTTAAGCATTAGAAGCCAACAACACATGGGAACTTATGCTATCACCTCCTGACAAAATACCTATTAGATGCAAATGGGTCTACAAAATCAAATTTCATGCAGATGGTATCATAGAAAGGTACAAAGCAAGGCTAGTAGCTAAAGGATTCACTCAGAAGGAATGGATTGACTATACAGAGACCTTTGCTCCAGTAGCCAAGATGGTGAGTGTTAGAGCCTTTCTTGTCCTTGTAATACATCACAACTGGTTCATTGAACAACTGGATATAAACAATGCCTTCCTCCATGGAGATTTGCATGAAGAGGTTTACATGACAATTCCACAAGGCTACTCAAAACAACTCCCTCCAAACACTATCTACAAACTTACAAAGTCTCTCTATAGATTAAAGCAGGCAAACAGACAATGGTTTCACAAATTAACAACCTTTCTCTTAACCATTGGTTTCCAACAAAGCTATGCAGACACATCCTTATTCACTTTATCTCAAGGTTCTCACTTTACAGCACTATTATTATATGTTGATGACATTCTACTTGTTGGTAATCATCAACGTGTCATCAACTCAATCAAATAACAACTTCATAATCAATTCAACATCAAAGACTTAGGACCTCTCCACTAGTACTTGGGAATTGAAATCCTTAAAAATGCTCATGGATTGGTAATGTCTCAATGGAAGTATGCTTTAGAACTTCTCAGGTGTGGAAATGTTCTCAATGATAAACCAATCTCAACCCCCCTTGATCTAATTCAGAGTTTGAATCTTACAGATGGTGAACATCTCCCAGACCTATCCTTGTACAGAACCTTGGTGGGAAAACTCATCTACCTTACAATTACAAGACCTGACATCTCATTTGCAGCTCAACTATTAAGTAAATTCTCCCAGGAACCTAGAACTCCTTATATGAAAGATTTTCTCAAGGTTCTCAGGTATATCAAACTATGTCCAAGACAAAGCCTTCACTTTCCTACAACAGACAATCTTCAACTTACTGCTTATTGTGATAGTGATTGGGCTTCTTGTCCTGTCACTAGAAGATCTGTCACATGATATGCTGTGTTCCTAGGATCTTGTCTAATCTCATGGAGCTTAAAGAAACAAACTATGGTATCCAGGTCTTCCACAGAAGCTGAATACAGGGCTCTAGCAGACTACACTTGTGAGCTAACATGGCTCAAATGTCTTTTTAAGGATTTACAGCTACAAGTCCAAAGTCCTATCCCTATTATCTACTGTGATAATTCTTCTACTATTGCCCTTGCCTCCAATCTAATACAGCACGCCACGATAAAAAATATTGAGATAGACTGCCATTTTGTGAGAGATAAAATCATAAGCAAGCAAGTTTTACCAATCTTCATATCTAGAAAGTTTCAAGCAGCTGATGTTCTAACTAAAGGAATTCCCAAAGTTCTTCATTACAACTGCTTATCCAAGTTTGGCATTTGTGATCCTTTCATAATGCTAACTTGTGGGGGGGGGGGGGGGTAAAGGAATTAATGAAGCTCATAAATCCAGCTCAAGCTCAAAATAAGACAATTATAATGCAGGCAGCAAAGCGCAACTTAAAATAAAGCAACATGCAGCTCAACAATGAAATAAGCTTCAAGCTTCACTACAGTGCTCAAACTAGATGTAAAGACAACAACAAAAACAACAATGATACCCAATCCCGCCAGAGCAGGGTATGAGGGAGGTAAAATGTAAACAGATCATACCCCTACTCATGAGAAGACTCGCGAGTAAAGAGACTGCTTCTGAGTAGACCTCCAGCTAAGAGAAATGAAGGGAGAGAGCGAAAGAATGCCGTCATTTTTTTTAAAATTTTATATTTTTTATATTTTTTGTTTTTGTGGCATGATAAAGCAAAAGAAACAAGGCAAGAGAAGATACAGAGGCAAGATACAAAATGCAAGCAAATACACAAGGCAAGCTAGATAGGACAAAAGCAAACAACACAAAGCACAAAAAGTAAAAACAAACATACGAACACGAAAGAAGGCATACAAAGAAAAAAACGAGCAGGCAAACACAAACCGCAGACATGCTACAAAAACACGAGAAGTAAACAAAAGCCATAAAGAAAAAAGAACATAATAAGTAAAAAGATCACAAAAGCGTGGCAAAAAAAGAAGCTAAAAAGACCTAGAAGCCCTACTAAAAGAAAGCAACAACATATTGGCAGCAGCAAGGACACAAGACAAAAAGGCAAACCACGAAAGCACACAAGAAACCAAACAAGCAAAAGACTAGGATAGCAAGTAACACAACAAGCAAATGAAGACAAGGCAAACAAATGGCAACCAAAGCAAGCATAAAAACAAGGTAAAGAAAGGGAGAAAAGGAACACACAACCTTATGCGACCATCAATGCAAAAGGGCCACAGGGAGAGCTACAACGCGCCTAGAAAAGCAAAAGGAGGAAAAAGAAACCCCAAAACCCTCTAACCCACCATCTAACCCCCTAGTCTAATTCTACCCTACCATACTAACATGTCAGAAACTAAGGAGGCAAAAGGGTCAAACAAACAAAAGAACCAAAAAGACACAAGGCAAGCAAAGCACTGCAAGAAAAGAATACAAACATATCAAAACCAACCAAAAAAGGGGAGCAGAGGAAGCAAAAAAGCAAATGAAAAAAAGACAAAGACACAAACAAGGCAAGGATAAACGATCAGGCACACAAGAAACACAGGAAGCAAAAACATATCTAAGTCTATCACCTAACCCTCTAATCTAATTCTAACCCTCCACTCGTTCCTATCAGAGGTCATGTCCTCAAACAAGAGTAGCTCCTTCATGTCAAGCTTCACTCTATCCTGCCACTTAAGTTTTGGTCTACCCCTTCTCCTTAAGCCTTTAACTATCAAAGCTTTTACTCTCCTAACTGGTGCTGACTATGGTCTTTTTCTGACATGCCCGAACCACCTTAACCGTCCTTCCCTCATCTTGTTGATGATAGTCTCCACTTCAAACTTCGCTCTATACACTTCATTTGGAATCATGTCAAGCATTATTTTACCACAAGTCCACCTTAGCATTCTCAACTTTGTAACTTCCATCCTATTAGCTAGAGTTTTCATAATAGGCCAGCACTCTGACCCATACAATATAGAAGGTCTAATTGCCACTCTGTAGAATTTCCCTTTTAGCTTGATAGGGACATTTCTATCACAAAGGACTCTTGTGGCCGCCCTCCACTTCAGCCATGCTGCTTTAATACGGTGAGATACGTCCTCGTCAATCCTCACGGGTTTGTGCAGCATCGATCTCAAATATCTAAAGGACTCCTTAGGTTGTAAGATCTTGTCTCCAATACAAATATCCACTTCTTTGTTGTGGGCGATCTCCATGTTACCAAAGTCGCATATTAGATATTCAGTCTTCTCTCGGCTGACCCTTAGGCCCTTGTCTTCTAGTGCTTCTCTCTAGTTCTCCAGTTTGTTGTTTAAACCTTCCGCTGATTCTGAGACAAGCAAAATGTCGTCAACAAAAATCAAGCACCATGGGATGTCCTCCTGAATCCCTCTTGATAAATGGTCCATAATCAAAGAAAATAGGTATGGGCTAATTGCTGATACCTGGTGTAGCCCAACTTCCACAGGGAAAAACTCTGTGTTTCTAATTAAGGTTCATACTCGAGTCTCCACACCATCGTACATATCCCTAATAACCTTAATGTATCTCCTTGATGCTCTTTTGTCGATTAGGGTCTTCCAAATCAACTCCCGTGGTACGCTATCATACGCCTTTTCTAGATCTATGAAAGCCAAATGCATGTCTCTTTATCTCTCCATGTACTTCTCCATAAGGCTTCTAACAAGGTGTATTGCCTCGATCGAGGATCGTCCAAGCATAAAACTGAACTGGTTCTCAGATACCGTAGTCTCTCTTCGCAGCCTTCTCTCGATCACTCTCTCTTAAAGCTTCATGGTGTGACTAAGGAGCTTGATACCCCTATAGTTGCTGCAAACTTGCGCATCGCCTTTATTTTTTAAGATAGGGATAACGTCACTAAGTCTCTACTCCTCAGGCATCTTCGCGCTTGTAAAGATCTTGTTGAAGAGGCAAGTAAGCCAGCTAATACCTTCTTCCCCTAGGCTTTTCCAAGCTTCTATGGGTATTTGGTCTGGCCCTACTGCCTTTTTAATCCCCATCTTCTGTAAAGCAGTCCTCACTTCAGTCTGGCTAATCCTAGAGTAGTAGCAGTCAAAATGCGGCAATATGCTAGGGTTCACATCTTCTTCGCGTCCCTCTGATTCTCTCATGTTGAAAAATATTCTCCCCATATTTTCTTGATCTCGTCTTCGTCTTTAATGGTTCGACCTCCTTCATATTTTATAAAGCATATGTCCCCTAGATCCATTCTCCTTCTCTCTCGGGATTTTGCAATTTTGAAGATAACATTTGCTCCCTCCTTAAAGTCAAGTTTCTTGTACAGTTCTTCGTACGGCTTCTCTTTCTCCTGGGAACCGGATTTTTTAGCCTATCTCTTAACTTCTTTATACCTCTCTTACGCCCTAATATGCTCTTCTTGATTACCTTCCTAACACGTAAGTAGCTCTTTAAACCTTTCTTGTTTCACCGTGACTTTAGATTGCACCTTTTCACACAGCCACCAAGATTCCATATGAGCCGTATGGGTCTTCGATGTCCTAATAGCCACACCAAGGGAATCCTTCACCGCATCTTTGATGGTACTTGCAAGGGCATTTCATATATAGTCTGCATCACACACATATATGGCCTCAATTTGTGTATAAACACCCTCTGCAACTCTTGATCTAAATCCCTCTCGTGTCACCATTGAGGTTCTTCCACAGGATTCTTGGCACCGCACTCCCCACTCTCCTGCGTTGAAACCTCTTAAATAAAGTGTCCATTTCCAAAAATCTGTGTTGGGAAGAACATACTTCTCCTGGAAAAACTCTACAGTCTTTACACGCTTTGAGGTCTCCTCGTCGCACCAACAAATAGTCAATTTGGGCGCAACGACCCCCGCTCTAAAAAGTAATCAGATGGTGTTCCCTCTTCGTGAAGTACGAGTTTACTACAACCAAGTCATGTGCAGTAGCAAAATCTAGAATTGAGCGACCTTCCTTATTTCTCACTCCACAACCAAAGCCTCTGTGGACACCCAAGTATCCCTCTGTCGTAGCTCCTATATGCATGTTTAAGTCACCCCCTAAAAACAGTCGCTGGTCTGTCGAGGTGTCCATCATAACCTCGTCTAGCGAATCCCAGAATGTCTTCTTTTCTTCCCCACTCAAGCCTACTTGGGGTGTGTACGCGCTGATCACATTAACGATTTCTCCCTCAATCACCAGCTTTAATAATATGATCATACCGCTACACCGGTTCACGTGGACTACTTTATCCTTAAGACACGCTCTCAAAATGACTCCAACTCCATTTCTAGCAGTCTGAGAGCCTAAGTACCAAAGCTTATAGCCATTTCCCTCCTTATTCCTAGAACCCTTCGATTTTGTCTCCTTGAAACACGCTATGTCCACTTTATGACGCTCCAAAACATCGACAAGCTCTAAGAGCTTTCCGGTCAGGGAGCCTACATTCCAACTACCCACCTTAATCTTACGTTTAACCTCTACTCTACTACCTCTCCTAGTCTCCCTAATATCACCCACCCCACTCGGTCTGGATAGACATGACCTCAAGATACCATCACCTAAAGCCTCTATTCTACTCTCACAACAACAATAAAGTCACAAAAAACGCAAATACACAACCACAAAAAAGGGGACACGAGAAGAATATATATATAAGAAAAAAGAGGCAAATATAAGAGAAGGAGGCAAATATAGAATATATATGAAAGAAAAAAGAGGCAAGTAGCAGATTGTTAAAAAAATATACAGCACGTTAAAGGGGTAAAAAAAGGTAAACTTAGCTGCCGAAAAAAAATTCGGTGGTCAGTGGTGGTTTGCCGCGGTGGTGGCGGCAGTTTCCGTCGGTCTGCGGTGGCGTGACTTCTTAGATCGGGCTCGGAACAGTGATTTGATCCTCCACTCGCCGGAGGTGGCAATCAAAACCGGTTGGACATTGTCAAAAAAGCGCAAAATAAATCTTATAAGCCTCCGCTGGTTGTCGCTATGCGTGGCGGCTCCGGTGGTGGTCCGACTTATAGGGTTAAGCTCGGGGGAGTGTGGTGATTTTAGTGATGATAGCAAATTTGTTGTTGATGCTTATAAGTGATGATTTTTTTTTCAAACTAGATGTAAAGAGATGTAGCTTAATTAATTCAATAATGTAATTAGTTTTATTATAGTGTAATAGCAGTGTAATTATAGTTAGAAAGTAGCTTAGTTTGACTTTTCTCTATTCAGTATATATAGAGATGTACTGTATCTTTTTTCAGTTAACAGAATTCAAACAATTTTTCCCGCAAATATCATTTTTTCTCAACTCTCTTTGATTACCGACAATAGTGTTTTAAGCATTCAGAATGATAGTGTTGTATTCGTAGCAGCTAATTGTTAGGTTTTTACATCTTTTAACCATTAAATACACGAGTACGCAGCGGAAGATTAAACACATATAGAACTTATAATCAACAAGGGTTTAAGAACGCGCGTACCTTTTAGAAATAAATAAACCGCCTTCTTGAATACACTCGTAAATATAACAACCACGCGAAACCACTAGGATCAAAAGTATGATCTCTCTAAGTCGACACACACAATACCTACTTAGCAAACAACGAGGTATGCTAGTACTAGTAGTGTTTAACCAAATGATCACCTTCATCTTTAATTCGATCAACACACGAATAAAACACCACAGTTGTGGTGTTCGATCGCCAAACCAAAACCCTAGGGGTTGTTTGGTTCGATCGCACGATAAGGGAGAGCAAAACCGAAAACCCTAGAGGGTTTGGAGCAACGGTCGAACAAAAGAAGAAGCACAAGGGAAATTTAGGGTTTAGTGATTTCAAGTTATGAGAATAATGAAACCAAAAGCCCCTATTTATAACCCTTGTTGCTTGGAATGCAAGCAAGCAATCCTACCTCCTTAAGGAGAGGGGTTCGGCCGACTAGGATAGAAAAGGAATCAACCGCAACCTTCCATTCTTCGGTTTCTGCATATTAGTCCTTTAACTATTAACGACTAATATTTATTCTCGTTAAAATATTTAACGATCGTTTGTTAAATCACTAAATAATATATTACTTTAATATATCAACTCATTGTTCTACATATTAACGTGTGCGTCCCCGTAGGATCGAATAGATTTTCAGACATATATAATTTATACATGGACATATTCCAACAGCTCCCACTTAGACATGTACAAATAATATAATAACATCGGTAAGCGTCTGGCAACACGTCAATGCTCCCAGAAACATCCGAGTGTGGTTTCATAAAGACACGGATAAATGATTTATGAATATACAATCCCTTTGTTTTCGATACCGTGTTAAAAATGGATATGGATCAAGGTCATTCCATTATTTAATGATTCTGTTTCTCGTATATGTAACTAATCAAGATTACAAAAAATCAATGAGACATATCTACATGAGTTTTCGGGTACGGCCATACACACATCTGATTAATTCTACGAGGGGCCCCAGTGGCATCATTCTTCAACATTTGAAGGAACAAATTCTTTATTGACTACAAGTGTCAAGTCATCATGCTTCACAATAACTTCTGAAATAGCCCTTATTAGTCACCATTTTTAGGATAACTTAAACTAGATCAAGAAGGATTATTCACATATGCAAGACCTACTTGCATCTCAAGTCTAAGGATTTTGTAAATAAAATCACTTACAAGATTTACTTAATGACGATGATCCATAAAGTAATATTCTTGTTAGTTGGGGAAATCCAATATTCATCTTATGAATATTATGTGAGTTTGGTGGACACATCCTTAATATCTACAATATCACCAATCACTCAGGTTTGTCTTAATTTAACAATATTCTCATATTGTTAGTCGACAACGAATTAATTTAAAATAATAACTATTATTATTCATAGATTTAAACATGCAAATATAGGACACAAATCAAGTTAAAAATAACAAAAATACCAAGTATCATTATCATAAAATAAATTGTTCAAACATCCCTTATCCAAATACTAAAACACAGATCTACATGAAACTACTAGCTAAACGAAGTCCTATGCTCCTAGCATGTTGAGTAAGCTTTCCTTTAGGTAATGCCTTCGTAAAAGGATCAGCTAGATTGTCATCTGTGTGAACTTTAAGAAGATTTATGTCGCCTAGTTCAATACACTCGCAAACATAATGGTATCTTCTATGATAGTGTATGGCGCCTTTCTGAACCCCCGGTTTGTTAGCAATAAAAAATGCGTCAGAGTTATCGTAAAACATCTTAATAGGTTCGTTTATTGTTGGTACTATACCAAGCCCTGAAATAAACTTCCTAATCCAAACAGCTTCCATTGCAGCTTCTGAAGCAGCAATATATTCAGCATCTGTAGCAGACATTACGGTAGTACTTTGCTTGGAGCTTTTCTAGTCCATCGTGCCTCCGTTCAAAATGAAAACATATCTTGTTTGAGATTTGATGTCGTCTCTATCAGTCTTAAATCCAGCATCGCAGTAGCAATCAACTCTAAGTTCAGCTTCCGGATTTCTACTATAAACCAAAAACATATCTTTAGTATTTCTCAAATACTTAAGAATATTTTTCACAACAGTCTAGTGAGGTTCACAAGGATTCTGTTGGAAACGGCTTGTTATATTCTGCGCGAACACAACATCAGGTCTAGTGCATCTTACAACATACATAATGGATTCCACGGCCGAAGCATAATGTACATTTTGCATACGCTTCACCTCTTCATGTGTTGAAGCACCTTGTGTTTGGTTCAAGTCCAGTCTTTCTTGCATGGGGATATGACCACATTTGGAATTATCCATTTTATATCTCTTTAAGATCTTATCCATGTAATCACTGTCACACCCCCAGAAGGGGGCCTGGATAGAACACGTGTCTGGAGGCGTGACTTGCTTGTGCATCTCAAGTACAAAGCATAAAGAATGACCTCTAAGGGTACGTTTTGAAAATAAACACCGTTGCATAGATTGAAAATAATAATAATAAGTTTTACATCAATAAAATTTAAAAGATTCAAAGTTAAAATGCGGAAGCTTAAATAAGTTCAACAACGGTATTTAAAGACATAGATAAATCTCTGGTAAACCGGTACAGGCAAATAGACTTCACATAAGTCAATCAACAGCATCCATGCTAAGCACCTGAGAAAAACATGCTTAAAACGTCAACATAAAGTTGAGTGAATTCATAGGTTTAGTTCAAACGATGTTACAGTGGACCACAAGATATCAACACGTATGCGACAGTTATAACAAATACAACTTCACATAAAAAGGTATTTACGTTGCGCTAAGCTCATGACACCGAAGCTAATTACGTTTATAGCAGTACATTGCTAGGTTGAAACAAGCCCCCGAGGTATCTGACCAAGACTACCTTCTTAAGTTCGACATGGTATATATCCGTTTATCGGGCACCCCGTGGGTAGTGAGCGCTACTCACCCGGATAGGGATAATTAGTCCCAATAGATCTATTTATAACACTCGCGCTCCCTCGACCGGTCCTCCAGTCAAGAGATTGACGGTTCATGATAAGTGGGGCAGTAGTGGTCTAAACGCTACTTAGGCAACACGTAAACAGGGAAAATCTCACGCAAAGTACTTGTGTCCAGTTTTAAAAACAAGCAATGTTTCTCACCCCAAGTTATAAAACATTTATTCAAAACGAGTAAAAGAGTGGGGCTATGAACTCACCTTATACGGGTAGTGGATCAAAAGGAATCAATCAAGTGAAAATGAATCTCACGGTTCTAGCGACAACCTATCATATAGTCGTCGTTTAAGAATGATGTACAACGAATAACGCTTAACGCAAGAACTGATCATCCGAGCACGAGTAGACACGGCGTATCCCTTTTTAAAACGTACTTTCGAAAGTTATAAGTTTTGACAAGTCTCGACACTTCAAAACATTTTAGAAAATATTTCGTCTTTTAGTGTATTTTGTCTTTTAGTGTATTTCGTCTTTTAGTGTATTTCGTCTTTTAGTGTCCCGACACATCAACGTTGACTCGATAACTAAAAATGTTAACCTAAACTCGACACTTACGTTTTTCTACATTTTATCATAAGTTTGATAATAAATATATATTTTTGACGCTTTTATAAAGTTTACGAAATTTTGGCATGACCTTTCTAAAAATATAGACTTTTTATTTTTATCAACTTCGACTCGTGAAACTATCTATTTTACAAAGTACATCTTTTGTTGACTCGTAAGTATATCCGATATATTTTCGACAACACCTCACATATTGCAACAAATCCGTCCTAAACCTAAACCTCTTCGACATTCAACTTACGCTTACAACAATTCCAACATCTACTTAATCTCTTCGCCAACAATATTTAACTCAACATACGATAAATCTTTAAACAATCGATATAGCCGTATTAATAGCAATATATATATCAACATAGTCACAACAAGCTTTTAAGCGCAAAAGTACAACTACTTTTTATGTTCTTCTATTTATAAATAAAAATATTTAACTTTGAGACTTGTAGTTTTATAGAAAAATAGATAATGATTTTTACAATGATCCGCTTTGTACACCTTGTTCGGAATGATCATACGAATGCAAAAGTACAACTTATTTATGAAAAATAAAGATGACTTACAAAGAAACACGACGAAAGGTAGATTAGAAATCAAAAACAACCCAAACGTTGTTTTACAAATTACCCGGATGAACTAACAATCAACACGAACAATATATCTTCAAGTGGATGATCAAAGATTAAAAATGAAGGGATTTGGGTGGTGTTTTGGTTCGGCAAAAGAGAGGAAAAGAAAGAAAAGATAAGTAAAGTTTTATGTGTGTGTGTGTATGGAATGAACAAGTGATCATAGAATGGAGTATATATATCAAGATGTTTACTTCACACACTACTAGTGTGTGTGTGTGTGTGCCGAGCTCAAGACAAAAGAACCAAAGGGGACCATTTTGATCTACAAATGAGAGTTTAGTAAGTACATGGTGCAAGCCCTTATGTAGGAAATTAGTTAGACTTGTTAACTTGTAGCAAAAATTCAAAAATGAATCCTATGCATGCATGTATGTTGTAACCGGTTATGTACAAGCCAAAAGGGGGACCAAAAATGTTTTTCCCACTTTCTAGGATCACTAGTGCTCTTTGTGAATTAATTTCCAAGACTTTGCATGCACATGTATAAGTATAAATTAAATGCGAAGCACGTAAGTAACGAATCGAGTAACGGTAACACGGAAAATTACAAAATTTTAAATATTGCTTAAAAACATAAAAACGCGGATATTGCCAAAATACTACAACGTTTGGTGTCCCGGTTCGCTCCCGGAGACGATTCTCAGATAATAACGAAACAACTTCCCGGTTAAACGGTAAAGCTAAACGAAACATTTAAAAATTCAAATTACTACACGGAAACGACTAACTTATTGAACGAAAAATATCGGGTTGTCACATTCTTTCCCCGTTAAAGAAGCTTTGTGCTCAAAGCTTAGGACGCAACCTCTGCATCGAGTGCGGAGTTGGTGAAAAGATGCGGGTATTTCTTTTGCATTTGGTCTTCACGCTCCCAGGTGAACTCAGGACCTCTCCTGGAGTTCCAGCGCACTTTGACAATTGGAATACGACTCTGCTTCAGACGCTTGACCTCACGGTCCATAATCTCGACAGGTTCTTCAATGAAATTCAATTTGTCGTCAACTTGGATCTCATCCAATGGTATAGCAAGCGGTTCATCAGCCATGCATTTCTTCAATTTCGAGACGTGAAACGTACTATGAACTCTACTCAACTTCTCTGGGAGTTCTAGACGATAGGCAACGGTTCCTACTTTGGCAAGGATCTTAAAAGGTCCAATATAACGAGGGTTCAGCTTTCCCCGTTTGCCAAAACGTATCACTCCTTTCCAAGGAGACACTTTCAACATGACCTTATCTCCTACTTGAAACTCAAGAGGTTTTCGTCTTACATCGGCATAGCTCTTTTGACGATCACGGGCGGCTTGGATATGGCTCTTGATTTGAACTATTCTCTCGGTTGTCTCGTGGATGATCTCTGGGCCAGTGAGCTGACTGTCTCCAACTTCAGCCCAGCAGATAGGTGATCGACACTTGCGCCCATACAATGCCTCAAACGGAGCAGCCTTAATGCTGGTATGGTAACTGTTGTTATACGAAAATTCTACCAACGGTAAGTGTTTATCCCAACCTTTCCCAAAGTCGAGTACACAGGCACGTAACATATCCTCTAACGTCTGAATGGTTCTCTCACTCTGACCATCGGTCTCTAGATGGTAAGTTGTACTCATATCCAATCGAGTACCTAATGCTTTATTTAGAGACTTCCAAAAATGTGAGGTAAATCTCCCATCACGATCGGAAATGATCGAAACTGACACTCTATGCCTTAAGACTACTTCCTTTAAGTATTGTCTTGTTAACTTCTCTAACGTGTCATCTTCTCGCATGGGCAAGAAATGAGCAGACTTAGTGAGATGATCAACGATCACCCAAATCGTGTCTTGACTGGTTGCCATCTTTGGCAATTTAGTCACAAAGTCCTTCGTTATGTTCTCCTATTTCCATTGTGGGATCTCTGGTTGAACCAACAAACCAGACGGCTTCTGATGATCTATCTTAACCTTGGCACACGTTAAACACTTGCTGACATAGATGGCAATTTCTGCTTTCATGTTGGGCCACCAATATAACTTCTTCAAGTCTTGGTACATCTTATCTGATCCAGGATGGATGGAATACTTTGACTTATGCGACTCATGCATAATCAAAGCTCTTAGGTCACTAAAACATGGAATCCAACTTCTATTGTTCAAACATAATGTTTTGTCAGCACGAGGTTCTAGCTTGTTAATCATGCCATGCAAATCTTTGTTGATGAAGTTCTCTTCTTTTCTGGATTTCGATTGAGCACTCAAAATCTGCTTAGGAAGATTTAACCCTATAGTCATAACTAAGGCCCAAACTCGTAGCGGCTTACTTCTTTCCTTTCGACTTAGGGCATCAACCACCATGTTCTCCTTCCCTGGGTGGTATCGAATCTCACAGTCGTAGTCGCTCAACAACTCTAACCACCGTCGTTGTCTCATGTTCAACTCCTTCTGATCGATAATGTGTTGCAAAATCTTGTGATCAGTGAACACGACGCACTTTGTACCGTATAGATAGTGTCTCCACATCTTCAAAGCAAACACTGTTGCACCAAGCTCTAGGTCGTGTGTGGTATAGTTCTTCTCGTGAACCTTAAGTTGGCGGGATGCGTAAGCTATGACCTTCTCCTTTTGCATCAAAATCGCGCCCAACCCTTTATGCGAGGCATCGCAATATACCATGAAGTTCTCACTTCCCTAGGGTAAATCCAAAATCGGCGCACTACACAATTTTTATTTCAACAGCTAAAACGCAGCTTCTGCCTTTTCTCCCCAATCAAACTTTACGCTTTTCT
>BQNB010156262.1:0-15288 GCA_026074375.1 Tanacetum coccineum | reverse complement strand
TTAAAAAGACTATAAAGAAAATGACATTATAGTAGGATCTTACGATCCCGATCCTATCTTACGATCTCGATCTTGCAAAGACGAAAACGATCCTGGGTAGGATCCCGATCTTGACAACCTTAGTATAAAGTTTAAGGTTTATAGCATAAAATTGCATTAATACAAGGATACATAATGTAAATGTGGAAATTATCTAGAAGTGCTCACAGTTCGAAAACGGATCGAACCGAATAAAATCGGACTAGACCGAAACAGACCTTGGTCAAAACATCGGACCGAAGACCGGCTCGAAATGGTCCGGTCCGGTCCAACAATGCATAATTGCCGGGTTTTTTGTAAAACCGAACCGAATCGGACCGGACCAACCGGACCAAAGACCGAAAATAAGAAAAATGATGGACGATGACCGGACCGAAATAGGTTCGGTCCGGTCCGGTCAGTCCGATTCGGGCCGATTTCTCGATCCGATCCGCGATCCGTTTTACTCACCCCTAGTCTTAACCCTTAACATTACTTCACCAAATAGTCTTCAATTGTTTTAACTAGACCGTAAATAAGCAAAACTTTTATTAAACAACTTGAGCTTTAGTTTGAGTTTGACTCGAGCTTTTATCAAGCTTAGACCCGAGCCCGAGCTCAATAAATCAGCTCGAAACACATAACGAGCCAAACTCGAGCTTTTATCGAGTTTTTTAAACCTTCAAGAACAAATATTTTTTTATCAACATCTTTTCAGTTTCTTCGGCGAGAAAGTATATAGACGACCATCAGTTAATAGGTTCTCCCTCTAAAACTCGATGGGTTAAAGCGGTTCTAATAAAAATAAACGTCATGGCTTCAAAAGTAAGATTTGATTTTCTTCCTACCTGTCTTAACATGTCTCGTAGAGGATTGGATCTCCAATCCATTATTTGTCCAAATTGCAATAAGAAAGTTGAATCCACAAGTCATATTTTATTTGCTTGTTCTATGGTGAGAGATCTTTATCGTAAGATTGCTTCATGGTGGGATGTTCGTTATTCGGAGTTTTCTTCTTACGAGGAGTGGTTGGAATGGCTTTTAGATCTTAGATTTCAACCAGATCGTAGGGATATCTTGGAAGGCGTTTTCTACGTTATGTGGTGGCTTGTGTGGAGCTTTCGAAATAAAAGTTTATTTGGTTCAAGCATTCCCTCCAAAGCGGTTATTTTTTATGACTTAGTTACTCGCTCGTTTTATTGGTGTAGATATAGATGCAAGGCTAGTTTAGTTGGATAGATTGGTTTAAAAACATTTTTTTTTCTTTGTAATGTCTTTTCTAGCTTCTTGCTAGTTGTTTCCTAATAAATCCGCCGTTCAAAAAAAATAATATAAAAAACCTAAACGTTAACATGAATATTTGTATAGTAATTAAATATTTGTAGAAGAACTATATAACTAATTCTCCCAGATGGTTTTTATAAGTTCTTTGTTCTTTAGTTCATTAAATATTTTCTTAAATTTATTAATGAGTCTGGCTATCATATTTAAGAGTAAATTTCATGTTTCGTCATTGTGGTTTACACCTACTTTCATCTTTCGTTCCCATTTCAAACTAAGTACACCATCTGTCCCTGTGGTTAACGAATCTTGCACGTTTCAACCTTTCATTAACTAACCGTCGTTAACAGCCTCACATGCAAAAAATGTAAGGGTATTTAAGTCTTTTCGCTCCTTACTTATACCATTTATATTGCAGATATCGTCCATGTGGTTTATCTTTTATCACAATTTTCATCCCTGGATAAAAAGTATTAAAAAGAAGAAAAATATAATACATAGTTTTAACTATTAAAACTTGAATAAAAAAAATACTCAGAGGGCTAAATAAAATCTAGAATTGACACATAAACTTTATGATATTAAAAAATACTATAAAAACATATTTTTAACTCATACGAAAATATTATTCAATATTGTCTCATGTAAAACCATTTAAAGATGAAAAAAAATATTAAATGAACTCGAAAAATTATAGAACTTTTTTTACAACTGAAGGACACTATTGAACATCTGCCAGAAAATATAAAATTATATTTTTGATATTTTTTATAAATAGAAAACTAAATAGTTTTAATAAAGATAAAGAGAGAAGTGCAAAAACCATCCATGTGATTTCTCAAAAAACTGTCTCACGTCCCTTTTTAAAAATTTGGCCAAAACACATCCCTCCGTCAATGTTTTGAAGCACGACACATCCCTTGGACTAACGGTGCAATTTTTTTGAGGCACGGTACATCCCTGAGGACTAACGGTACAAATTTTTTTCCGTTAAGTATTAACGAGGGTCTAAAAAGAGGGTATTGTTATCTTTTTGCTGCCACAGAGATGTATCTTGAATCTTTATTTTAATTTTTAATTTTTTTTTTTACGATTTCGGTTAGATTATTTTTAAGAAGTTTTTAAAAAATTTCGCACTTTTTTTACAAAACTTTTTAAAATATTTTTGTACTTTTTAAAAACTAAGATTTTAAAAAATAAGAAATTTTAAATTTTTTTTTACAAAATAAGTTTTTAAAAAGTAACAATTTTTTTATAAGTTTTGTAAAAAAAAATTAATTTTGCCACGAATAATAACTTAAAAAATTAAATTTTTTAAAATTTAAAAAGTACGAAAAAAATTAAATTTTAAAAAAAATTAAGATTTTAAAAAATGCGAATTTTTTTAAAAAAAATTGTTAAAAAATCTTAAATATTTTTACGAATAATAATGTAAAAAAGTTTTTTTTAATACAAAATTAAAAAACAAACAAAAACTAAAAAAATATGTTTTTCTTAAAACAAAGGTTCATAATACATCCTTGTAGCAGCAAAAAGACAACAATAACCTCCTTTTAGACACTCGTTAATACTTAACGGAACAAAATTTGCACCGTTAGTCCAAGGGATTTATCGTGTCTCAAAACATTGACGAAGATATGTGTTTTGGGCAAATTTTTAATGAGGGACATGAGACCGTTTTTTGAGAAACCACAAGGATGATTTTTGCTCTTCCCTCAAAGATAAAAGACAAAAACAGTTTTGATTTAAAAAAAAATACTAAAACTATTCTAAAAATTCTGAAATTTTTGTTACAAAAAGAAAATATGTTTCTAGATTTTATTTTTTTTTGTAAAATTACGAATTTTTTGAAGACTTTTTGCTATTTTAAAAGTAAATAAGACAATAAAAAATGTAATCTTTTATAAAAATATGAATACGAGGTATTGAGTGAGTGCAACCAAAGTGTATAAAACACACTTAGACTATCTTATATAACTCAATTTGTTCACATATCAAATTTTTATAAGAGCTTATAAAAGAAAATAAAAAAGAAAGGAGATGAGAAAAGATGTAAAAATATAAAAAATGTAAAAAAAAAGAATAAGAGTGAATAATAAATAAACTTAGGGTGAATAATAAGTTTATCCCTTACCCTCTTTTGTGAAGATTTTATGACTTACGAATAAACCATTTGACGATGGCTATATAGACAATGTGATGGTTATACCTTTTATACATTGACAACTTTATAAACCTTATCTTAAATGCTTGCATGTACATAGTCCTCCATATCCATTATTCCGTATTGTACTCTCACGAATAAATACTCGTAACAGTTTTGATGCAATATTAAAATCATCACACCTTTTTATTTTGCCACCTTTATTTAATTAGACACATGAGAATTGAGATATAACAAGCATGGTTACCCGCGCGTTGCTGCGGGACGTTAATTTTTCGCGCATAGTTGCGGGTTTAATTGTTTTTTTCTAATTTTTTTTATTTTATGCGGGTTTATTTTTTCGGGCTTATGTTTAATAGTGGTTTTTTTTATATGGGCTTATGTGTTAGGCCTCATGGCGCGGGTATTTTTTGATCTAAATAAGTCAGTACTTTTGTAATTTTCTTTTTTCATTTTGTGCCGAGTATTTTTTTTTTATATGCGTATTTATAAAAAAAAAAGTGGCCATATTACTTTAGCATTGACGTAAAAATAAACGGGTCGTATCACGTTTTGTGCCGACAAATTTTTTTTTAAATATTTTTTTGTGCGGGTTTATTTTAGGTCTTATGTTTAATAGTGGTTTTTTATATAAGTCAGTTCTTTGTAATTTTCTTTTTTTTATTTTGTGTCAGAGTATTTTTTTTTTTGTTTGCGTATTTAAAAAAAAAATGGGCCGGCCCAAAACTGGGAGCCCATTGGCGTACTCTGTTCTATTACTTGTAGCCGACGTATGTTTAAAAAAAACGGAGTCCTTTCACTTTTGTGCCGAAACAATATTTTTTTTTAATATTATTTTGTGCGGGTTGTTTTTTAGATGAGCTTATGTTTGGGCTCATGATGCGGGTATTTTTTGATATGAATAAGTCGTACTGTTTTGTATTTTCTTTTTTTTATTTGTGTCGAGTATTTTTTTTTTGTATTGCGTGTATTTAAAATTTAAAAAAAAAGTGGGCCGACCCAAACTGTGAGCCCATTGGGCCGAGCACTGTTCATATTACTGTAGCACGACGATTAAAAAGAAAAAGTGGGCCGGCCCAAACTGGGAGCCCATTGAGCCGAACACTGTTCATATTACTGTAGCACGACGTAAAAAACGACGTCGTATTACTTTTGTAATGTGTATGTATATAATGAGAGTACGTCCCGTAAATTTTTTTTTTCTTATTTTTGGCCAAAGAAGGGGAGCGGGATTATAAAGTTTTTTTTTTTTCCGGGCCGATGAACAGTAACCGAGCCCAGTAGGCCGGGTACTGTTCATTTTACTGTAGCAGCAAGTCAAAAACGACGTAGTACCACTTTTAAAATATGGCAATTTTTTTTTTCATATTATTTGTGGGGTTTAATTATTTCGGTCTCATGTTTGATAGTTTCATTTTGTTCTTATATTAAATGGCATTCGGCATTTTTTTTTTTGTTTGGCCCAGCCGATTAGAAAGTCGATATATAGTTAAAAAATGAGAGTATGTCCCGTAATTTTTTTTTTCTTATTTTTGGGCAAAAAAGGAGAGCGGGATTATAAAGTTTTTTTTTTTTTTTTTTTCTGTATGAACAGTTCACGAGCCAGTGTGTTGGGTATGTCACTTTCACTGTTTCAAGCCGCAAAAACCTTTATTTAATTAGACACATGAGAATTGAGATATAATGCCGAATACCTTTTCTTCTTTAACGAAAGATTGATGTCATATATTTAATTATTTATTTCAAATCACTCCTCACGCGACACCTTATCGCTAGGAACGTGGAATAAGACTTTCTGGACTATGTCCGAGTCCACAATTTTTGACGAGGATTTTGGATACGCAATACAATCCAACTCTTGGGAATAGGATGAAATGTACACCTGCCTAAAACTAATGCTATATTTATTGGTACCGTTGGATATATGATATTTAAGAATGACAAATGTTGAATCGTTGAGTTCGATGAAGCTATCATTAAATGTAAACAGTGATAAAATATATTACTGTAATATGTCTTCAAAAATATATAAACGTCGACGAAGATGAATGATACGTGGCATGTAGTGAGTTTACGTGTATGTCAATAATCATGAGGCCATGATATGCTTAAAAGTCAAAAAGAAAATTAAACATTACGAATTGAAATAAGTGTTCGGGCAGTAAGATAGAGAGAAAGAGAAAAAGAGAAGAAGTTTGAATCTTTGGCTTGGAACCGTTGAAAACGACATGAAGTAATTTTAACCCATTCGAGGTAAATATTTTATTCATGTTTATGACGATCACTTTAGTAGCATATATGATAATTAGGTGAGCCATACTTTTATTGAGTGGATTTGAAACTAAAATTAGTCATGTTTGTATACAATCAGGGTACCTTGGGGTTTTTCGAGGGTTGACGGAAAGCGGATAGATGTTTTCCGTTGAGTGTTAATTTTTATTGAAATACTCTTGATTTTTTTTTAAATGAAATTTTGTGTCATATAAATAAATATCTTGTTTAGCTATTTCAGTGACATGTTTAAAAAATACACGTCTTTTTAATTTATTTACTATTTTTTTTTAAGAAATCATACATTTTAATTCATTTTATTTCCTTTATATACGTAAAAAAATTGTGCACCCGGTAACTTATATACAATACTATATTTATACAAAGAATATAGAAAGTTTCTTTTAGCTCTGGCCTTAAGTTGATACTTCGGGATGTGACCATACATATATGCATCGTTTAATCAAATTCCTCAATAAGTAATCTGATAAGTATATATTATTGCTATAAATTCTATGGGATGTGACCATACACAACGTGTTCTTATACAACGCATGCAATAATTAAAAGTGGTACGTTGTGGCCAGCATGCCGGGTTTAGGTCAGAATAAATAATGGATAATCGACGTACTAACTTAATTGTGATGTATGTTACTAGTTATAATACGTGATGCTTTGCATGAATGCGTGTTTTTGGATGTAGATTATGTAGTTCATATTAACGGACATGTCATTAATCAGTTTTATTATTATTATTTTTTTTGAACAGCAACTTTATTAGAAACAACTAGCAAGACGCTAGAATTACAAAGAAAGGAGGTGAGGGTGTTGAATCCAACTAACCCAACTCAAAGTTTTTTTTCCTCTAGCAACATACCAATTAAAAGAACGAAAAACAATGTCATCAAAAATAAAACTTTTACGAGGTTTGGAGCTCGCAAAAAGAAGTTGATTCCTATAGGACCAAATGCTCCACCAATAAACATAGAACACGCCTTCTAACACGCCTTTTAACTTAGCATGCATATATATATATGCATGTCTTTAGTTTTATTATTATTATTATTATTATTATTATTATTATTATTATTATTATTATTATTTTGTGTGTGTTAAGGGAATGTTTCTAGCATGCATATATATGCATGTCTTTAGTTGTAGTGTTAATCTAGAAGAAGCTCACTTTAAGTGTCTTTAGTTTGGTGAGAAGTGAGAAAACTGGCTTTTGGGTTAGTTTATAGTTTGTGTTCTTATTATGGATATGGTTTCTAGCACGCATATATGCATGTCTTTAGTTTGTGTTCTTATTATGGATTCGGTTTAGTCTTTAAACAAAGAAGAAGCTCACTTTAAGTGCGGTGAGAAGTGAGAAGAGTGGCTTGGGTAGCATCAATTACTTTTGCTATAATATTTTGAGTCAACCTATTATTTAATTATTTAACCTTTTTTTAATGTTTTTTACTTTAATTTTATATGATCATTTGATTTACTGGAACCAAATATGTTTGTATAAACCCTTTAACTTTAAGTGTTCTTACTACTAAAACATTTAATTTTAAATGACCGTTTTCACTTCAAGAAAAAGGGCATTTACTTACGACACAATCCCTAGGAAATCCTTCACAAAAGGCTTTTAGTGACGAATTTCCAAGGAAAAAAAATCCCTAACGAACACTACTAGAAAAACTGCCAATAGCAACGGACAAAAGTCGTTGCAATATGCCTCAATTTCGTTGCTAATCACTGTTAGCAACGACATTAGCAACGATTTATGAGTCGTTGCTATTCAGCAACGATTTTATACTTCGTTGCTATTTTTCAGATATGTACAAGTCGTTGCTAAATGGAATTATAGCAACGATAGTAACGTTGTTGCTATATAAAACATACCAACGAGTTGATATTTGTTGCTAATATTAGCAACCAAGTTTGTTGCTTATGTTTGTTGCTAATATTTGTTGCTAATATCAGCGACCAGGTTTATATTAACCATAGCAACGATTTTACATTACCATAATATTTTTAACAAAAATACACAAATCGCTTACTAACCAGAAATCTAAACCAACGGAAAGTTCATTTCAATATAATAGTGCATAGCGAAATAGCTTCAGCAAAATATTTGTTCAAATAACAATCACCCATAATTGGTTAGGCAACAAGAGTTATGAATTTACAACATCATTTACCAAAATAGCTAGCAAAAAAGTTTAGTACTTATATACCAAGAAGGGTTACGCATCGCCAAATCACTCTTTAGAAGCATTGGTATTTTGTAGTTCCTTGAGCATAATTTTCATTTCCTCCATCTCAATCCTCACATCTTGAAGTCGGCTTTCAACTCTAGCATTCACTTGTGCTTCAATAATGGCCTCATTGTTGATGGGTGTTGAATCGTATGAAGTTCCTTAGACATGCATATTATTTGGATCTTGATTAATTCCATGACCGTAAAAATTCTTCTTTTTCAGATCACCAATGGCCTTTTCCCATGCTTTAGGGTTAAACGGAACATCAGAAGGTGAATCTACGCCAACACCGTCTACTAAATCGCCACCAACACCATCCGCAACTTTAATAGACTCATTATACTTTGTCATAACTTTTTCCGATCAATTACCATTACCTTTGTTTTTCTTGTGCAAAATCTCAAACATGTGAACTTTCGATGCTCGTTTTCCAGTTTTTTTCCTACGAAAGGAGGCAAACACAAAAGCTCAAACCATTATGCATTTAAGATCTTATATGTCAAATAAGATTATTGTAGACTATGCAAACATAATAACTTAGCTGACATAAAGTCTAAACAAATACAATCAGCAGACTAATAAATTGTAATAAAAAAACAATTCATAAAAGTAATGGTCGAACAAACTGAAATGTATAGTTCCATTAGCTAATTAAAGAGAAAACTATGAGAACAAGAACATACCCATTCATAATAGTGTGCGCCAAAGCTTTTAGACCCGCCGGTATGCCTAACATATGAGCTTGTACCTTCGAGATCCCCAAGAACCTTTTTTCTGTTTTCAGCACCCGCCCTTGATCGCCTCTGCCATTCTTCTTTCATCCATGAATCAAGAATACCATCCTAATCTGTTTCAATGTTCACAAACTCAGGACGAAATTTTTTCAGATTATCATAACAAGATTAATAACCATGAGTATTATACTTACTTGCTAGGATCAATTATATGAATTAGTGTTCTTTCAGATGGATCCTTAGGAATATTTTTGTTTAAGTATGCTCCTCTAGGACCTCTTTTTTGTATGGATGCTTATCTACATTTGGTGTAGCACAAAACAAATTAAACTTAACATAAACTTTAATAGATGGATTGTACAATTAGCTTACTATTAGAAAGTATCACGAATAAAAGAAAATTATACATAGGAAGGTATATACCTCTGCAAGAATTTACCTTAGCAGTTGCAGTTGATGTTGTTGCAGTTGCAGCTGCAGTTGCTGAAGTTGTAGCAAGTGCCTGGGTTTCAAAAGGAGGCGGTGACAATGAATTAGGCGCTGGTAATAAGGGTTGAGGTACCGATAATGTACAAGGTGTTATTACTGGTAGTGGTGATTGAGGAGTCAAAACTTACGATTTTCCAAATCGACGGGCACTCTTCCCTCTCATTGCTTTTGATTGACCCCTTCTTGCCATCTGTCATGTGATAAAAAACAATGAGCTGAAGTGTATATGTATCTAAATAAAATAATGATCTAAAAAAGATTTGTAAGAAATATCATTAAGTAAAAAATATATATAGAAATATAGGAATAAATATAAACCATTGTGCAGTCACTCAACTACAATCTCAGTTAATATTTCAAGAGAAGAAACCAATAGACAACAAGTACATCTCCTGAGTTATTTAGACCCTGTATCACAATTTAGCTTGCAATTTTTTCACCTTTAAACTCATTTTACTAGAGCGTGTATAGAATATGTATGCGAATAGCATTCTGTTGTAGCCCAGTTTAATAGCCCAGTTTAATTGAACTGTGTTACAATTTACAATACCTATAATTTCTTTCTTAAGAAGACAAGTTATCTGACCCAGTTTATATGTGTGTGGCACACATATTGTGAAAGCTTATAAACAATAAATGGAATCTTGAATCTTGATTTCTTATGCCAATATCCCCTTTCTGTAAGTGAAAAACATATGCATTCATATAAAGATTTCATCTTGCTTTTTGAAAACAATCTTTAGTGATGATCCCCACTCAATTTGTGTTATTTCAGCAGATAAACTAGCTTAATAACATCATATCCCCCAAAAAAAATGTGTTCAAAATTTCTTTACTGTCACCACAATTAACTTTAGAGAGTAAAATTGGAATATCTAAGTCACAAAATCGAGCAAAAATACAAGTGCGATATCGTGTTTAATTAAACGAGTAAACCACAAGCATGAAACAAACGGAAAAATCAGCCAACATCGACCAAACCACAAGCATGTGAAACGCAGCATCGAGAAAAATCAAACATAAATTAACGAGTAAAACATAAGCAACAAATGAGATCTAAGGTGAATTTGAACATAAAAGTTACTCCCTCCGTCCCTAAATAAATGTTCACCATTAACTTTCGAAGTCATTGTTCTTCAACTTTGACCTTAAATTACTTTGTTTGTGTTATATAATACTTTATGAAAATCATACCAATGAAAATACATTTAAAACTCAATCCATTCATATATTTTGTATCAGGTTTCATATAACACAATCAAAATAATTTAAGGTCAAAGTTGAAGAAAAATAACTTTAAAAGTCAATAGTGGACATTTATTTAGAGACGGATATAATCAAGAAACAAGAGACTTCGATTATACCTAAAGTTGGAAGATGAGAGAGCGGCTGTGTGAGAGACTAACTTTTTAGGGATAAGGTTTAGGGTTTTCCTTTTTGCCATCTTGTCCCCTTTTTCTCCCGCTCATAGTTTTTCACTTTTTTCATTTCCCGCTCTTTGAGTTTTCATTTTAATTGCTTTTTGGGGAAAAGGTTTATGTAATTTTAGTCACATAGAAAGTTAGAATATACGTATATCTCAAAATGAAAATTGTTTTTGACAAGTGCTAGATCATAATTATAATATATATATGTAAAACTCGGGCTTTAATTTGACTCGAGCTTTTAAATTAAAACTCGAGCTCGACTTGACAATTAAAACACGGGCTTGAAACTCGACTTGAGCTTTAAATATCAAACTCGATCTCGAATCGCGTTGTAAAACTCGATCTCGAATCGCCTTGTAAAACCTGAGCTCCAGTAAATCTACATTTCTACTCGAGTAGCTCAAGCTCAACCCGATTAAAGTCTAGTTGATTCCTGGTATTTTCCGTGTCAATCTTGAATAGCTTACAAGTTGTCTCGTCTTGTTTACACCCTAAACTAACGCCACCACCTCCACCATGAACCGTTATTGCATTTGTCAAACTAAACCACGAAACACCATGTTCCACACTTGTTACATCACTATTTATCAATTAGGAGCGTTCTTTAAGATTGAGTTTCCTCGTGTTTACTAGATAATGTCTTACGTGTCAATGAGCTTTATTCAACTCTTGTTACTAGGGGTGAGCAGAAACCGCACCGCAAACCGCAAAATTACAAAAACCGCAAAACACCGCACCACAAAAACCACACCACGGAAAAAACCGGTGGATCGGTTTCAAGAAAAAAGAAAAACCGCAAAAATGCGTTGCGGTTGCGGTTTAACCCGTAAAACCGAACCACAAAATTCGCACCGCATCGCATATTAATTTTATAAAACAGAAAGACGACATATGGATTATTTAATATGTGTTATAAGGCTTCTAGTGCATATTATCAATAATATTCTAAGTAATGCGTGTGTTTACATTAAATATATGCATTGTTTTAACCGAAAAAACCAACATTGTAAACCAAAAACCGCAAAACCCCACATTAATTATAGAAATCATAAGTGATGGTGTGGTGCGGTTAAAATCCGCAAAAACCGCAAAAAACCCGCAAAACCGAAACCGCAAAAACCGCGCGGTTGCGGATTCTCACTTTTTAAAACCGCAATTGCGCATGCGGTTTGGTTTTTGCCAAAATCCGCACCGATCCGCACCATGCTCACCCCTACTTGTTACGTCATTAGTCGTTAGTTAGGCATAAAGCCCGATGATTGACTTTAATGCAATTGACTAGAGACTTTGTGCGTACTTATGTATGTATGTATGATATTTTGAGTCAGCATATTACGTATTACTCTTATATACAGTATCAAGTCAAATGACAACGTTTTGAGGATGTAAGAAAATTATTCTCGAAAAGGACACATGTGATCGCAAATTCCAACGGTCAAATTCAAGATCTATGCGTTTATATGCTATGGTACAAATTTGAGGACGATCCAATGGTTGAATAACTCGGGATCACTACTTTCCCTCAATTAATGATAACACGTTATATGTTGACATAGTTATACCGTTTTGGTCATAATTCCTTCATACGAACTGCGCTTTTGATGATTCAAGAAGCCACGAAACTGAGAGAGAGAGATCTATGACTTTCATTTGGGAGTCTAATCTAAAATATAAACCCATTACCATCACAAGTCAAGTCAACTAAGAATCTAGTATTTGAAAATGTTATTTAGAATTGTACAAGCAAATTATTCCCAGAAAGGACACATGTGATCGCAAATTCCAACGGTCAAGTTCAAGATCTATGCGTTTATATGCTATGGTACAAATTTGAGGAAGATTTGATGGTTAAATAACTCGGGATCACTACTTTCCCTCAATTAATGATGACACGTTATATGTTGACATAGTTAAATCGTTTCGGTCATAATTCCTTCATACTAACTGCGCTTTTGATATTTAAAAAGCCCTGAAATCAGGAGAGGGAGATCTACAACTTTTGTTTGGGAGTCGAATCTAATTATCAACCCATTACCATCACAAGTCAAGTTAACTAAGAATATAGTATTTGAAAATGTTATTTAGAAGTGTACGAATAAATTATTCTCGAAATGGACATATGTGTTCGTAAAATCCGATGGTCAAATTCAAGATTTATGCGTTTATATGCTATGGTATAAATTTGAGGATGATCTAATGGTTAAATAACTCGGGATCACTATTTTCCCTTAATTAATGATGACACGTTATATGTTGACATAGTTACACCGTTTTTGTCATAATTCCTTCATAGGAACTGCGCTTTTGATGATTCAAGAAGCCCTGAAATCGGGACAGGGAGATCTACAACTTTTGTTTGGGAGTCGAATCTAAAATATCAACTCATTACCATCACAAGTCAAGTCAACTAAGAATCTAGTATTTGAAAATGTTATTTAGAATTGTACAAGCAAATTATTCTCGAAAAGGACACATGTGATTGCAAATTCCGACGGTCAAGATCAAGATCTATGCGTTTATATGCTATGGTACAAATTTGTGGAAGATCCGATAACTCGGGATCACTACTTTCCCTCAATTAATGATGAAACATTATATGTTCACATAGTTAAACCGTTTTGGTCATAATTCCTTCATGCTAACTGCGCTTTTGATGATTCAAGAAGCCACAAAATCGGGACAGAGAGACCTACAACTTTCGTTCAAGAGTCGAATCTAAAATATCAACCCATTACCATCACAAGTCAAGACAACTAAGAATATAGTATTTTAAAATGTTATTTAGAATTGTACAAGCAAATTATTCTCGAAAAGGATACATGTGATCGCAAATTCCACTGTCAAATTCAAGATCTATGCATTTATATGCTATGGTACAAATTTGAGGACGATCCGATGGTTAATTAACTCGGGATCACTACTTTCCCTCAATTAATGATAACACGTTATATGTTGACATAGTTACACCGTTTTAGTCATAATTCTTTCATACGAACTGCGGTTTTGATGGTTCAAGAAGCCACGAAACCGAGAGAGAGAGATCTACGAATCTCGTTTAGGAGTCGAATCTAAAGTTTCGCCCCATTATCGTCACAAGTCAAACCGATATATGTTGTAACAAGAAAAATAATTTTAAATAAAATTGGTTAACTTTTGCATACAAAAAGAGGTGGGAATTTTCCTCTAATTTTTTATACATCTAGCATAAAAAAAATTCAAAAATTTTGACTAATAATTTTTGCAACCAATGGTTCGTTGCTAATAATTGATGATTTTTTTGGCATAAAATAGATTTTCGTTGCTAAGTTTTTTGCAACGAAAATTTTAGCAAAAGTCGTTGCTAAAAAAGAGTGGGAATGTTCCCGCCAAATTTTGAGTAGTTAGCAATGAATTTAGCAACTAAAAATCGTTGCTAACCAAAGATTTCAGTTTTGCTTAATTTCGTTGCTATATTCGTTGCTAATGTGTGAATTTAGCAACGACTTATTGGTTGTTGCAAAATTTTCGTTGCTATTGGCACTTTTTCTAGTAGTGGAAAACCATGCTCGAAAACCTCATCGACGAAGCTTTCCGACGAATTTTATAAGTTCCCGACGGAATACCTTCCCCGTAGTTCTCTTACTTATAATAACACATAAATATGCTCGTGCACTGATATATGATACTAATTTTGTATGCTACTGTTTATTTACGAAATTGAACCAAATTATATCAAACTATTAAGATGTTCATTCCGACGCACATCACATGGTGGTCTTATGCTCCATGCCACATTGATGGTCTTTTTCACATCAATCAATATTTTAGATCCTTATATCCCGGTTTCGTGGCCTCTTGAATCATTAAACACGGAGTTCGTATGAAGGAGGTATGGCGAAAACAAGACAAGTATGTTTATATGTATTTTTTTCGCCATAACTCCTTCATATGAACTCCACCTTTGATGATTCAAGCGGCCACGGAACCGAGAGATAAAGGTCCACATCATTAATTTAGGTAAATAAAAAAGGACATAAACGTTGCACTTAGCACAAGCGCACCATATGACGTGTGCCCGGAATAGACGTTTTGGTAATGTGATTTCACTTTCGTAAATTTCCTAATGATTTTCGACGGGTCCGTTGGAAATCCCTAGGAGATAGTTGAATAATTCCTAAGGACTTCCGACGATATTATATTCATTGGAAATCCCTAGGAAAACCATCACTATTTCTGACAGATTTGTGACAAAAAAATTTCCTGTCACTAAACGCTAAAAAATCACTAAGAAATCAGTCACTAATAATGTTTCTCATGATCCGTAGGAAAATTGTCAGAATTCTGTAGGTAATTTCTTACGAAAATATTCTTTAGGAAAATTTTGTAGGTGTTGGCCCTTTTTCTTGTAGTGTTTGACATTATTTACTTGAACAATACCGTTTTGATTAAACCTTTAATTTTAATAATATTTCTAACTACTTTTACCAACGCGGTCAGGTACTTTTTCACTCACAGTGACATTCCTCTTGGATGTAACTCATAATTTATTACGTTAATTCCTAAAAATATAAATGCCAAACTCGTAAAGGAATTTCATCCAATAAGTTTGATCGGGAGTCTTTACAAAATTATCGCTAAGATTTTGGCAAATAGACTCGTAAGTGTTATAAATGATC
>BQNB010156258.1:0-13669 GCA_026074375.1 Tanacetum coccineum | reverse complement strand
TGAGTTATGAAACTTTAACAAGAGTATATTTAGGATCATATGAACATTATAAGGGTGTATTAGCAGATATGAAGTTGATAGAATCTGGGTTTGAGCTTCAATGATCAAAAATGGTGGAAATGGGTCGTTTCGGGTAGTATTTCCATTCGTACGCCTTGTATCTTCACTTCGGGGCTTCAATTCTTTAGGGCTTCACTTCTTGAACTTCTTTAATGATCCTAGGATCATAAAGGAGTAAAGGATTGCTGCCTATAAGGGTTATAGAAGAGGAGGTGTGGTGCAAATTGAAATGAACACATATGACCTCTATTTATACTAGTTTAGAAGCAAGAGGAGTAAGCAAGCTTCAAGGTCTGATCAAGACGTGTGTGAGGTCTAGAGTATGATGTGTTGAGGCTATGAAAGGATTTGTGGAGGTCTAGGATGTAGAGTGAAGGTGTTGGACACCATTGATGCTTGCCATAGCTGTTTTGGACAAAAAAAGGGAGATGTGGCTTCAATTTGGACCAAAGAAATGTTGTAGCAGCTGCATAAGCTTCTTAGGGTGCATGTGGGTGAGTCATGGAGGTGCTTGCACATGGGTTGGATTTTAAAATGGGTTAAAATGAAGGAAAACAAGCCGCGGGTCTGTTTTGGTATTATAGGGTTCGAACTCAAGTTTTTGGCCAATATTTTGTGGGCATTGATCAAGGAATGATTAAAAAATGTCCTTAAAGGTTGTAGTATGAAATATTAACAAAATTTAGCAAGTGGTTTGGGTTAAAACGAGTTAAAAATGGATAAGATATGCCACGGGTTCATAAAGGTTCGATTAGGGTTTCTTTGACTTTCAAGGCTTATAATTCGTGTACATTTGATCAAGGATGATAGAATCCTGACCTTGGGCCTTGTATTAATGATTATTAATGAATTTTGATTGGTGGTTTAAGCTAAAATGGGTCATAATGGAATGATTAATTCGCGGGTCTATTTAGGGCTTGCATTGAAATTATTAGGGTTTTCTAGGCTTCAATTCCTTGTACATTGTTAAAATAATGATAGATAATGAATTGTAAATTCATTTTATAAGTTTACAATAGCTCTTGGTTGATTGTTTGGGATTAAAATGGTTAGAAATGAGTAAACGGGTCCAAAGTTCCAATTAGGGCACAATTAGGGTTTCTTGGATTCAATTTGCATATAGTTGAAGTAAAATGATGAAATGATGATTGAATAGGATTGATATGATTGTAAAATAAGTTATTACAACTTATTTGAGTGTTGGTTTAGGTTTATGATGGATAAAAACAAAGAAACGGGTCATAGTGTAGTATTTAGCTCGGGTTAGGGTTTCTGAGTTTTGAATTAGGGTTTTAAGAGTAAAAATGTGTATGAAAGTTTATGAATAGAATAATTAGGGTTTACACATTGTATATTGAGTGTAGTAGCTTGTACACAAGTGATGGTGAAGAAATTAGAATGAAAACGGAGGTAAAACGGCTATTTTAGATGTCATGCTTAATGACTTGTACATTGTGCTTTGAAAACTTGTACTTGACTTGGAGGGAGTTTATATTTCAAATGAAATGTTATATTACTTGTATATATGCTTTAGTAGCTTGTACATTCACTTTAGATATTAACCCTTCATGGAATTAGGGTTTAGAGGTATACGATAACGGTTTAAAGCCCGTTTTGATATAACGTTGCGAATGGTACATTATAGGAATAATGTACTTTGTAATAAGGATATGATGATATTGACTTGACATATTGTGATGTTTGCTTGACATATATGAAGACAGGATTGCCATAGATAGGTTGCGTGAGCTCGTCTACTTTAGTTATGCAAATTACATATTGTCATAGATAGGATGCTGTGCGTCTCGTCATACTTTAGTTATGCAAGTTACATGACATACTGAGATATTGACAATACAAGTAATGTAATAAAGCGAAAAATTTCCCTGTACAATTGTGATAATAGAAAAATAGGTTGATGAAAATTCTTGGGTTGTTATACTAGGTATGAAGAAGGATATAACTACCTACGTTAGTAAGTGTTTTGACTTGCTCGAAGGTAAAGGCTGAATATTAAGAGACCATCAGGTTTGCTTCATCAACCAGAGATATCTGAGTGGAAATAGGACAAAAACCACCATGGATTTTATTACTAAGTTGTTGAGGTCAAATGGTAGATATGATACGATTTGGGTGATAGTCGATAGACTGACCAAGTCAACCTATTTTTCTGGTTATACGTGAAGATTATAAGATGAAGAGGTTAGCAAGGTTATATATTGATAAGATAGTAGCAAGGCATGGAGTGCATGTGTTGATCATCTTAGATCGTGGTGGAATATTTATTTCACGGTTTTGGTAGACATTGCAGAAGGTATTGGGAACATCGCTAAACATGCGTACGACTTATCATCCTCAAACGGACGGAAAAAGTGAGCGTACCATTCATACTTTGAAGGATATGTTGAGAGCGTGCGTGATTGATTTTTGTTGGTAGTTAGGATACTCATCTACCCTTAACTGAGTTTTCTACAATAATAGTTATCATTCGAGTGTTTGATGTGCTCTATTTGAAGCGTTGTATGGAAGGAAGTGCAGGTCACCTGTTCTTTGGGCTGAAATTGGAGAAATTTGGTCGATTGGACTAGAATTGGTACAAGAGACAACTAACAGGGTGATATTAATTAAAGAAAATCTCAAATCGGCTAGAGATTGCCAAAAGAGCTATGTTGGCAATAGGCGTAAACATTTAGAGTTGAAGTTGGTGATAAAGTGATGTTGTAAGTGTCGTCTTGGAAAGGTGTAGTGCATTTTGGAAAGAAAGACATGTTAGCACCAAGATATGTGGGACCATTTGAGATCATTAAAAGGATCAGTCTTATGGCCTATTGATTAAGATTGTCTCAATAATTTAGTAGTGTATTTGATGTGTTTCAAATTTAAAGGAGTATTGGACGGATGCAAATATGCACGTGCCTTTGGAAGAAATTAAGGTGCACAGAGCACTTCGTTTTGTTGAGAATCCTGTTGAGATTAAGGATCGTGAGGATTTCATGAAAACTAAATAGCCACACATGTTTATTGAGCAAGTTATCGATGGAAGTACTAGTTAAAGTTGGGCACAAGTTTTCTAGTAGACCTTAGTGCACCCTTAAATGTTCTTATGTGGTTGGGTTAAAGTTATATTTTAAAAAAAACCCAAAGTCGAGCGGATTCTTCAAAAACGTTAAGCTTTGTAACAACTCATAACTTAATTTCAAGACAGTTCTTGTTTGATGAGTTGCGAGATTAGGTTATGAATCAAGTTGTTAAACAACTTAAGGTTTTTGACGAGTTTCCTCGAGGACGGGCGGGTTCATGTAGTTTGGATGCTTGTTTTCGCTTATAGCTGTTATATGCTGCTATTTGTACCTTGTTTGGGTAAGCAAAATTATTAGTAGTAGAGTCGATTAAATTTCAGGATGAAATTTCCCTAAGGAGGGGAGAATGTGACAACCGTGGTTTAACGAAGTTAGTTTAACCGTTAGTGTTAACCTAGCTAGTTTTATGTGTTTTAATTTATGTGCGTAAGTTGATTTGGTGATATATGTGATTTGGTATGTGTTATTATATGAGTTTGTGATAGTGGAAATGAATGATTTAGTCATTTCATTTCGTATGTGATGATGATTTCGGAAGTATAGTGATTTTCGTTATTTTATCGTTGGGAAAACTAAAGAAGTATGTGTCGTTAAATTCGAGTTGAGATTATTTAGTGAATTGAGATTTTATAATTTATTTATGAAGTAATAAGTAAATAATAATTTAGGAGAAATAATAATAAGTAGTGTAAGCGTTTTATCTTAAGTTATGTATTTAAGGTGAATAAATAGTAAATAGTTTTGTATTTTAAATATATATATATATATATATATATATATATATGGGGAGAACAAAATTTTTATAAGAAAAATAATTTTATTTTATTTTTAAAAAGGGTGTTTGTTAGATCGGCCTATCAAAAGGGTGGGGGGAAAAGCCCAAGTCCAAGTATAACACAAATCAGTTTTTAATAAAAATAAAAACTGTATTTTTTCTTTTTCTTTTGTTTTGGTCGAACCCTACACAAGCTCTAGCCTCCATTGATATTTTTTTAGCTCCCAAGATTAAGGTTTGATTTTCTTTTATAAATCTTAAATTTGTTTAATCTTTAATCTAATAATTAAGCATATGTTTTAATTATTCTATTAAGTATGTAACAATTAAATTGATGGATTAGGGTTTTGTAAAAGTTCTGTAATTAATAGGTTATGATCATAAAAAACAATTTTAGGGATAATAATTAGGGTTTGAGTATGTTTAATTAGGGTTAAATGTTGTAAATTCAGAATTGAAAATTGGGCAGATTTTTGAGTCAACTTGCAAGAGGCATAACTCGGTCATACGAATAGCTTTTATTGATTTTCTTGAGGCTGAAATTATCAACAGAGAGTCTACTTTCCAACCTTGGTAGTTTCATAAATTAAAATTGAGTGGAAGTCAGTCAAATTAATCAAACAAGATTCGTTGTCAAAACTGAGTTTTCAGGGCAGATTTTGGGTTGTGTTTGTGAATCCATAAACCATATCAAAAATGTCTTTTTAATTGATGGGATTGCTACTGTAGTGAGTTCATGATGTTCATGATTTTTTAGAATTTTTGTAGAATTTTCCCGAGTGTTTAAATGGGTCTGGTCAAGCTAAACTTTTTGATATTCGAACCAGGTCAAATTTTAGGTACTTTGTGATGTTGAATTTTTATAAAATAGTTAGACTCAATGTTATTTTTTCTAAAACATCACAGTAGTTCATAATCCATTAGGAAGGTAGGAAATGAAAGGGGAAAACCCAATTTGATGATTTAGTATTTTATTGATGGTCATGAAGTGACTATAAAATTATGCTCTAAAGCTGAAAATTAGAATAAAAGGATTAAGAATATTTAGGTTATAAATAAAGTTAAGAAGTGTTGTAAAAAGGTTTTTCAAGATGGAATAGACATAATAGTCCATCAATTGATTGTTACATCGACTTAGGCATTTAGCCTAATCGAGTGTAACACGTGTTTCATTTGTGTTTAGTTGATTTGCAAAGATTTGTAAAGTAGTTGTGCATCAGGTGAGTTTCATAGTCCCTCTTTTTACATTGCTTTTAAATTAGCATGGAAATGATGCAAATGGATTTGAAATATTTTAATTACTGTGATTATGTGTCTTTTTTTGAAAATGTATGGACCTTACTTGGCTATTGTATGTTATGTGCTAAATGCTTATGTGTATTGGGATCGGGGGTAACGTTCCTACCCATTTGTTGTGATAATGGATCGGGGGTAATGCTCATACCCATGTGAAGTGATGGTTTTAATGGATCGGGGGTAACGTTCCTACCCAAGTGTTGATACTTGTTGGATCGAGGGACACGTTCCGTTCCCATGCTTGTTATAGTTACATTTGCATGTTAGCTTGTATGATAATACAGTAATTGTCCTGCCATGTTTTCATTAATCACAGTAATTGTTTATAAGCTTCGATTTTCGTGTCTTAAACCTATGACTCTCACCAACCTTTGTGTTGACGTTTTTAAGCATCATTTTCAGGTGAGCATCATGAGGATCTTAAGAATAAGAGAAGTGGCTAGAGAGACCATAGGCTGCATGCGGAGTTTAAATCTCCTAGTTTACTTTCTGTTTGATTGAATATTGAATGTTGTTGATTTGTATTGCTTAGGTTTATTTTGGATGTTTTGCATGTCTTAGTATTGACGTGAACCCCTTTTGCTTCAATACAAGACGCCAGTTATCTTTCATGTTTGTTTGGGTATTTTCATGACACCTCGTGTCTATACCTTGGTTTCTTTTATGCATTGTGGTTTTCTATATAGACACCATTGTGTTATGATGATATCCATTCTCGTTATACCCCGCGTTTCCGCCTTGGTGGGGTGTGCCTGATTGGTATCAGAGCCATTGGTTATAGAGAAGTAGGTAGTTTGACCTAGACTATAACCTAAGGTTCCTTCATATAGCTGCATAATAGGATCTATGTGTTTAGCTATCTAGGCATTTTGTTTTCTTGCTTTTCTCTGAGTTTTATTTCGACCTACGGGCTTCTTGATGTCAAAAGATCCAGAAGATGAGCCAATTAAGAATGAGCCTCTTATGGAATCGATGGAGGAAAGGTAGTTAGAAGAGTCGGGGGAGATGGCCGACTCAGATCACCTATCGGATGCTCGTAGTAGGCATGGACCCGCGGAGTCGGGTGACTCTTGCGAAAGCAAAGTCAAACCCAAGCGAGGCCCAACATAAGTTAAAGTTGTCTTTTACCTCGACACATTGCTATTATCGATGATTTCATTCAGATATTTTATATTTTGGGGGTACTATGAGGCTCTCATTTTCTTTTTGTCTTTTGGATATATCTTTATATAAGTAAATATTGCTTTGATAGAACGTTGTGTTTGTGTTATATTGGGGTGGTGTAATTGCTATGTGGTATATGTGTATATCTGTGTGTAGTCATTGAGGTGTGTGGTCTTGGAAGTAAGTACACGTGTGAAAGGATGCACTTATAATTATGGGTGTTGCTTTCACATAAGTTTCAAATCTATTTTTCCAATAAAATAAATGTCACTTTCAAAAAGAGGTTGGTTTTGCCATAGATTGCCATTCTAGATTTATTATTCCTGAAATCCATAGATCGATTCAAGCTTTAATGATATAATATAGTGAAAGTCTTGGTTGACCTTGGACCCTTCTGATGCAATTGTGCGAAATATGAAGGGGGGTTTGAATAGTTTTTTTACCATTTTAAAATAAAAAACTTAGATTGTCGACTTATGTGAATCAAGAGATATACACAAGTGTATATGATAGCAAAGCAATAAGTAAGTAACTAATCTACAAAATATAAACAAGTAAAGATAAGAAAGATCAAACCGATGACACAATGATTTATAGTGGTTCGGCTACGAAGCTCCTCTTCACCCTACTCCACTCTCCAAGTACCCAACTTGAGAGTTATCTTCACTATGTCAACAAGATCCCTTTAGGCGGAGAAAATCGTACACGTCGCTTACACTTTTTCCGGTTACTAGCTAACTACCCGTTTTACTTCAAGATTAGAAACAATTCTAACACATATGTATTTTATAGCCTAAATACTAACCTACATACACATATGATCACCACAACACACAACACAAGATATACAAGATGAATGATTACCACAAACGTGATGACACAACTAAACTATTAACACTTGAAGCTTGACGTCTTCTTTAGTGTTCTTCACTAAAGAGTGGAATGAGTTGATCACTTATAATGGATTATGTAACAAGTATAATGATCAAAGATATAAAAGTTTAAATGATGTATGTGGAAAATCTTTTACAAGAGTTGAGTTGTCTAAAATGAAGACTTTCAAGGTTGCTATTTATAGGCAAACCTTTGATATGTCAAATGTGGCGCCAAAAGTCTGGACGTTGCGACCACGGATTCACCTACACTTGGATCCGTTGCCTTGTTTTACTGGTGATCAGTCCGAGGCGCCTGGGAAAACATTTAGTCATTTTATGATTCACCCCAAATCTATACAAAATATTGTTTGTACTTATTAAAATAGTTTAATAGATTCTTCTAGAACAAAATATTTTTTTATCATGAATAAGGAAAGATTTCTAGATTTGGCGAAAGATTGTTTCCCCTTCATGTAATTTATTTTGTCTTACATGATTAGTATAACTTAGCTTATAATTAATCATGTGCTTTAACTTAAAATCATTTGTTTAGGAAAAGATTTATGCAAATGATAATATTTTTCTTTGATCATTTAACTAATGTTAATATGTCATATTCATACCCTTAAATGATTTTGTCGGCCGCCAAGTAACTTTCGACTAATAATTGCTTTAGTAAACTTTTACGTAGTATGACATTATATTTGTTATTATCAAAACATGAAGATTATTAAATATAAATATCGTTTTTGCGCGAATATTTGTATTAACAATATATTAAATATTTATTGTTTAGGTACTTATTTGTGTAATAAATGTTTCATGACCAAAGATCACGAAAAGGACTAAGAACGTAAATTTTTTTCGTTAAATGGACTAACGAACGTTAAAAGAATGATCCATAATTAAGGAAAAGAAGTATTAAATGTGCTGAAGCCAAGTGCGGCGCACTTCATAAGGAAGTGCGGCGTACTTTGGATTGTGGAGAGAGAGAATTGAATACTGAGGTGAAGTACGGCGCACTTCTGAGGAAGTGCGGCACACTTTAGCCTACAGTTACTCTAAATCATAATGATGAGCATTAAATACATGGCTTTTCATCTCTTTTCTCTTCCCAACTGGTACACTACTTGAGGCTATAAATAGAGGATGAATTTGGGAGCTTATCATCATACACATCACATTTCACAAACAACAAACAAGAATTAAAGTATTCTTTATAGTGATAAGTTTAGAAGCATTTTAGGAGTTAGAAGTAAACTCTTTCATAAGTTCTTCCAAATTTCCAGGTTGTAATCAATTGCATAAAGTACTAGTGAAGTTATTTTGAAGCTAACAACAATTGTGACAGAATCATTGTTGGTTTTTGGATTCTATTTGGAATATAAGAGGAAGTTCTTGAAGGATTCATGTGAAATAACTAATTTTTGCTCTTGCATTCAGTATAATCTTGTTAGTCTTCTTGAATATGATGTTTACTGAAATTGACTTGCTTGTTATGTGTTTTACTACCTTCATTGTTATGGAGTAGTTCTATCATGTTTATTCGAGAATTATGAGAATAATATGGATTGAACTTGGATAACTAATGATTTTTGGTAAATTGTAAATATGAACTTGATATTTTTATTCTTGGATCCTTAATCATCATTTAATCACCACTTAGTTCGGATATAGGTCGAAAGACTCAGACTTAAGTGCTTGATTTCGAGTTTGTTTGTCTATGACAACTCAGGGTTAGGCTTATGAGGATTGGCTAACAAAATGATCATTAACCCAATAATACAAAGGTTTAACGCTCAACGTCATGTCTAACGAACTTGGTTGAGCAAGTTTATATTAATACTTTCTAAACGCAAATTGAACTTAAAGCATTTTTCATAATTAAAAGTAAAGGCCGAAAGGATTTTTTATTATGCTAAATAGATAATCTTTTAAGTAAACTACCCGTTTATTTACTCGATTATGCTAAAATTCATGAACTCGTTATCTCTTCAAGTTTATCTCCTTTATCATTCTTGTCTCCCAAATAAACATTGTTTTTCATCTTGAAATATATCTTACTTGTATCTTTAGATTCGTGACAAATCTTAAAGATACCCTTTGCAAAACTAATAAACTTTTTCATAAACCTCAATCCCGTTGAACGACCTGGTCTTACCCTAAATATATGCTATAAATAGAGGTTACACTTTACCCGTGTGTTAGTTGAAACTCGATTACAACTAGTATTATAAATTTAAAGCTTTATTAACACATCAAAACCTCACAACACATTATCCTCCTGATTTATATCTAAATAGTTAACACACACTTAATCATTTTCTCCTCCCTCTCACTTCTTCTTGGCTGACATACAACACCACCACCACTTAATCACCATCAAAAAAATTTAGAAGCTTTCTAGAAGGTAAATAACTAGGTGCAAGAAGACTCATGTCTTTCTTGCAACAAAAATTTCTTAAAATGGCTTTCAAGAGCCTTTTCTTATGTTTTGTTCATAGATCTTTGAAACACTTTTGAATCTGTGTTATTAATGTTAAAATAATCATGTTAGGGTCATTGAAATATTATATAAGTTATATTAGTTGATTTGGAGTCATGGTTAAAAAGTTGGTGGTTTAAAATGGCTTAAAATCTTGAATTTTTATCTTTTAACACATTTTTAAGTACATGCAAAAGAAAAGTTTTTTCTTAAGTTCCTACTGAGATTATATGGTATTTAAACACTTATTATTGAGCCACAAAAATAATCTAATTGTTGGTTTATAAAGTTGATGGTTTGATTTAAAAGTTTACTTAGGAAAGTTACATAAAATCATAGATTTTTCTTGATTTTGGTACCTTTAAAATGCATGAAAGATTACGTGGAATATAGGTTGATTTCTACTGAGATTGTAGATCTAAAATGATGTTTAGGTTCATATAAAAATGAGTACAAGTGTTGCTTGGGTCGTTTTTAGACACTATGACTAAATGGTTGCATGTAAAATTTGATGGAAAACCTAAAAAGCTTGCTGAATGAAAACATATGTCAACTTAAAAGGGTGATATCTTGGTTAAAACTTAGTGTTTTAACATGGTTTTTGACTCTAAATTATAGCACTCTAACTCTACTTTCCAAAAATATAAGTTTTGTAAAGTGATCTTTTCATTTAGTCACTCATTTTGTCAAAATAAAACCAAAGGTCAAATCTGTTGATTTTCTAAAATTGATCAAGTGAGATGTTGAGAGTGTAAATCACTCATACATGCATTTGAAACTTTGAAACTGATATGGGAACTATTTTTATGTGTGTAATCAGCGTCCTGTAAACCCTAGCACTTGATTTTACTTCTAAGACCCTCTATCATTAAAACGAAAAGAAGTGTCGAAACAGAATACTATTTTTAGTCAGGTTCGTTCGGGTAGGCTAAGTGACTTAATAAGGCCTATAAAATTTTTGGAAAATACATAAGATATAGTATAATAAGGTTTGTACTGTAAGACACTCTAACTTGGTTGATCGGTCAATCGAAACGAAGTCAAAATCGGGTAAAAATTGTGGTTTAGGTTTTATATGGAAAAATAGTAATTTTGACCGAATTTAATAAGCGGACTAAATAAAAGACATGCATATTATCCAAGCATATCGTATAGGATCTAATTAAGTATATTTACATGCCTTAGGTCTCGGGTAGAAGCTTTTGTTTTCGTTGAGTGCCTACTTGTTTGTGATTGTCGGAAACCGTTGTAGTTGTTCTAACTCTTGAGGTGAGTTCACGGCCCCTATTCTTAAATGTTTTTACGTTTTCTGGGTGAAACACATAATTATTATTTTAGAAACTATTTTGGACTGTTTGAACTATTTATGAACTTGATAAATGCTTTTGAGTATTTGCGAACCCCCGTTTTATCGCTTTCTATTTTGGAGAATATTGCATGTTATGAATTGATTTTAAATCTCATAATTGCCATTTTATGTCTTTGCGTATGATTTATAATATACATTTGACTTGCAACTTTTAGACTTCGCATATTAATTTTAATATGTAAGACTTGGTTAAATTTATAAACTTGTTTATTATTTTTAATATATGTGAACTTTTTAGACTACACGTACTCTATATGAATACGTTATGTGCATAGATATTTAGTGTTGGATGTGTAGGATACCATTCATATCCTATCACTTGTTGGTCCCCTGGAATGTGATATATGGTTATTCAAGTTAAACTAATGACATTCCATGGTAACAAAGTGAGTTTTAAACATAAATATGTAAACAATATAACGAACAAGTTTAAAACATACAGAAGTAACTTTTTAACGTATATGTTCTTATTAGAATCAAATAAAGAATCTATTATACACTTTGCTTGTGGAATAGCAAAGTGGTTGAATGACAATTGGAGTGTGATCTCCCCCAAACTTAAACTTGAACCAAAGTTACAAGTTCAAGAAAACAAACTATTCGACTAAAACTGAGGCTTTAACGTCAGTAGTTCTTTTTAGTTTCTTTGAGAGATAAATGTTGTTCAATATGTTTTACATAAATTGAAAAGATAATATTTACTCTTTACATCTCTTTCCTTTTATAGGAAAAGGAATTAGGGTTTACAAGTTTAACCTATGACACATGACATGCATTAAATGGGTGGTTGAAATACCATTTAATGCACGCATGGCTAAGGGTACAATGGTACAGTCCTTTAAGGAAAGTAGATGTAAATCTATACCAACTTTAGAAGTATACTTTCTCAAGGAGATTTGCTTTATTCCTTTTGATATAAAGCAATCTTTTTCCTACCTTGTAAACCTTCTAGAAGAGAAACATTTTGTTTCAGCTTCTAAGAGGCGATCGACATCGTTCAGCTTGGAATTGGCAACCAAGCTAAAATGAAGCTCTTGCCAAGGTCTTCTTTAGTTTCTGAACTGCTACATAAACTGAAGTGAAAATACTGTTTAATCTTCTAAGTACCTGAAGAGCTGAAGCTGAACTGTCTTCATCGAGACAAAGCTAAACTTGTCTTCAGCTAGTTTACACTTAGGGGATTTTATGTTTAAATCTACTGAGAGACTGAAGGGCTCAGGAACTGACTCAACATATGGTTTGTACCTTTCGTACCCCCTCACATTGTTAGTCCCCCATTGGGTACCGTTCGTGCCTAATCTATACGTAACGTTCATGCGCCCCGTTGTCTACTAGAGTGTAAATATTATAGATAGCGCTATTAGAGATCGGCCAACCTCTCGTTCCTTGGTTTCTGGAATTGCATAGTATTTATATAGGGGCTTTTGTGCATGGCACTATATTTATTGCATGACTTTACTATTAACCAAGTGGCTTTGACTTTTGAACTTATCATATGATTGTGCGTGAATTTATACGATACAAGTATTGTATAGGCTGGACTTGTATTAGGATAGATTCATATGACTCTTACCATGAAGACTTATCTATAAATGGGTTTTTTTATATCATTTACATAAAACCTGTGTACTCGCCAACTATTTTTATAGTTGACCCGTTTTCTCATGCATTTTAGGTGATCGTCAATAATTTCCTTGTGAAGGCATAATATCATGGAGTCTCATCATGTCAAACCTTTTAAATTTTATGTTTTCAAGACTATGCCTTGTGAAACTTAAATTTGTGTTTAATTACCGATGCTCGGCTAAGACAATTGTTGTACTATCGTATCCTTTTCTTTTAAATTAAATCATGGTGTTTCACTCTGTGTTTCTGCTTTAACGGGGTGTTACATATTGTATATGACCTCTTCATCAAAGGTTAAAGTATATTTTGCACTAATCTTTTCTTTGTAGGTTTAAATTCATATATACACTTTAATGTGTATGGCACACTTGTCTATGGACAAAAGTGGCTTAAATTATTTTTTGACAGGAACCACACATTGTTGTATATGGCATTCTCATCCACGAACAAAATTTGCATTAATCATTTTGTTTCTTTTTAGGTTCACTCATATACATGGTGTTGTATATGGAATACTTGTCTCTAGACGAAGCTTGCAATGATTATTTTTCTTTTGTGCATCTTGAAGCCCTGGAACAAGGGGGAACATCCGTCAAGCACTCATATTGCGCTGTCTATACACCTTGTTGTATATGACATATTTGTCTAAGGATGAAGCTACTATTACACTAATTTTTTGTTTGTAGGTTCATCTTGACACCCTCGAGCAAGGGGGAGCTTTGTCAAAGCATTTATAGAGTTCATCTTATATACACTTTGTTGTATATGACTTACTTATCTAACCGAAAATCTAGTCTTGCACTAATCTTTTTTGTAGCTTTTTAATCATACATTGATGCCTCATACAAGGGGGAATTCATCATCATTTTTACTCTTTGACGCTCCTTAATTTTTCGACAAAAAAGGAAGAGAAGATAGTCTAACATAGCTTGCTCGCGT
>BQNB010156257.1:0-15289 GCA_026074375.1 Tanacetum coccineum | reverse complement strand
ATATTGATGTCGCTATGGCCCATTCATCATGGGCCTGGGTATAAGTACTATTCGTGGGTCGGGTTCATGACCCGAGGTTGTACTATACGTCATCAGGTTTAGGTACGATTAATACTGAATTCAAATAGCTCTATTTCAGCTTATAGACTGAAAGAGCTTTAAATGAGCTTATTAGCTTATTTAGGCGACTTAGCTTATTAAGAGAGCTTATGAAAAAGAAACTTGGAGAGATTTAGAAAAACTGAATTTCATTAATAAAAACTTGCTTACAGTACTTTTAAAGGAAAATTACAAGATTAAAACATCATTAAGCTAAGAATTAAAATTTAAGCTACACTAAATTAAAAACTACCACTAGATCTCCATCGTGTGTGTGTGAGAAGTGAGGCCTATTTATAGGTGTTTGGTGAAATTCCAAAGTCATAACAATTTTTAACACGACCCGGCCCATGACCCGACCAGACCCGGCCCAATACCCGACTCGACCCGGCCCAAGACCTGACCCGGCCCACCAGTTGACTTACCGTCAACCACCGTTGACCGGTGGTTGACCGGTGGTCCGGCGGTGGTCAACGGTGGTCCGCCACCGTTGACCGTCGTTGACCGCCGCCGTTGACCACCGTTGACCGGTGGTCTAGCGGCGGTTGACCGGAGGTTGACCGGCGACGGTGGGGAACAGTGTTTACGCCACGTGGCACCACTCAGGTGGTGACACGTGGCCATCTAATGATTGTGTGTCAGATTGTACAGGTGGCAGGTACGAGGTACGAGGTACTGTACACGTCAGTACCAGGTACTGTACACGTCAGTACGAGGTACTGTTCAGGTGGCGGCTGGACCAATCAGATGGTGACACGTGGCACTGGCGTGTGTCAGTCCGAGGTACTGTAGCAGTCAGTACGAGGTAGGCGTGTGCCAATCATGTGCAATAATGAGGCGGTTGGTGGAGTGCAAAAAGACCAAAATACCCCCCAGATCTTGATTGTGAGTGGCTGTGTACCTGAAAAGACAAAAATACCCTCACCCACTTTGGGTTATAAATACAACACGCAGCACAGAGAACGAGGTGTTAGATTTTGGTTAGATTTATTATTTTCAAAATAGTAGTGTATGTTAGTTTTTAGGAGTAGTATAATATTTAGTTTTAGCTTATTGTATAAGCTTTTTAAGCTTATTATTTGCTTATTGTAATCAACTTTTGGAGCTTATTAATGAAGATTCTTTTTATTTAAAGGTTTGTTTTGTTAATGTTTCTATTTTTATTGCTTATTTCTCATGCTTATTTTCTACTCCTTTTCTTTTGCTTATTTCCAAATAAGCTCATGCTTATAACTTATTTTTGGATCCGATCTCTTAAGCTTATATTCTAATAAGCTTCTTTAATAGCTTATTTAGACTAGCTTGTTTTATATTATTTTTGATTTAGAGCTTTTCGACTGAGCTTATTTTAGCTTATTTTCGAGTGCTTATTTTTCTAGCTTATTGTTTTTAGATCTAATCCTTAAATATACCCGTCTCTTGTTCACTTGATTGAACATCTTAGTTTCGGGTGGATTAGATCTAAAAATAATAGATCTTATATTTTAGCTTATTTTCTAGCATAAAATTATTGTTTTTTTTAATTCTAGCTTATTTTTCTTAGATCTAAATCCTTAAATATACCCGATCCGAGTTCACTTGATTGAACACCTTTGATCACCTTAGTTTCGGGTGGATTTAGATCTAAAGTTTTATTTTTTTTATTAGCTTATTTTGTTCTAACTTTTCATGTCTTATTTCTTATTCCATCATTCTACATCTAAGGCCGGAGCTTAAGGGTCTTATAAGGTTAATAAATAGATAAAGTTTTGATTCTTTATAGTATTTATGAAAATATTAGTAAGATAAGTTGACACCTTTATTCGATAATTAGTAAAGTAAAAGCTTTAAGTGATAAACTATTTGTTTATTAAGTTGTAAGATCGGGTGGTTATTAATATCATTGCGGTCTTCATTCGGTTACCCTTTTCCTTTTTAACACTAGGTGTTTTGAATTATTAGCTTTAAAATGTTTATGTTTGATCTTATGATTGTTGTTAGTTTATTTTGTTATGGTTAGTGAGTAAGTTTTACATTAGTGTCTTGCTAAGTGATTAGTGATTGGAATTTAGGTGGGTTTTAAAAAGGTTTATAAAATTCAATAGTCTTAGAATTTTTCCAATTCTATTATACCGTCATTTATCTTTTAATGCAATTTAATACTTGTCATTTATTTTATATTGTAAAAGCATTTACTTTACTTGTCATTTAATTTCTTAAAATTTGTTTTCGAAGGATTTTAATTCGTTAAACCTAAACCCGCACTTAATGAACATTTCACGTCACTTAGCAAGCATTTTCGTCATTTATATCCTTTATATCAATCTTAGTATAATCTTGTAGTTTTTAATCTTTAAATTAATTTTAGTTTAAAAATAGTTTAAATCCAAAAGTTTAGTTTCCCTTTTATATGCTTTCACGTTTAGTAGATTTAGAAAACCAAACCCAAAAACTTTTGTGATAATCAAGCTCGATTTACAACTTGAACGTAGATTTCCATTCACTTCTCGCCGAGGAAACGACCCGGGAGGTTTTTGAGATTTCACTTTGGTTAAAATTGAATTTCTTGAACCCGGCGGAAAATACTCATTATACTATTATTGGCCTATCCTTATTAGTACGTACTTATATATTATATATATATTCTACGTGTTGATTCGGACGGATCACTATGTAAACTTTTTATTATTAATGAAATTTCACTTACTTTTCAAATTCAACTTTTAATTTCTGTCTTGTTTTTGATATAATTCAATAAATAAAGCTTTCATAAGCTCTCTTTGTTACTCTTAAGCCTGTTTTCACTCAGTTAAGCCCTCAAACTTAACTGGGCTTATTGTTAATCAATTCCACTCCTTAAATTTACCCTAGCTTAAATAAGGAAGGGAAGCCAGATATGGATGGGCTTCCAAGACCACACCATCTTATCCTAGGATAAGCTAGAGCTAGTTGATTAGCTCATAAGAGCATTCTAAAGCCTTGTTTGTGCAAAGGTATTTGTGAGTTCTCTATTTTACTTTTTAAACCTTACTTTGCATTTCAGCTTATTATTGCTTATTGTCTGATTAATATTGCTTAGATTAGCTTATTACTGCCTATTATTAGCTTATACTTGTTGATTTTAGCTTAAGTTTACTTAATATTGTTGTTAGATGCTATTTCAGTTTAATCATTAGCTTAGATCCTAATCTGCAAGTTTTTGTTCTTTAAAAGTGAAAAAATTAAAAAATAGTAGCATTAGTAATTAGCTTATTGTTCTGGCTTGTTTGCTTGTTTAAATCTGCTTATTAAGTTTGTTTTTAGCTGATTGCTATCTGGTATCTAAGATTTTAGCTTTAATCTTCATTATTATAAACTGAATATGGAAATAAGTAGTTTAAAGGGGTGTTTGGGTCAAGCAGTACTAACTTAAGTTAGTACTGCTAGACACCATTTGAATCTTTAAATTAATCTTACATTTCATATTTAGGTTTATAAAGATAGGATTTAAGGTTATTCTTAATCTAGTTGTCTTTAGTTTGTAGGTTATTAGTTTGAATCTGTTTTCATAAGATCAGGTGTATAAGCATTAACATAACAATTTATGGTGGCTATAATGGTGAGCCGATTTGCGAAAATTACGGGGGATATCATATGGATTAACAATGTAGCTCAATCCGAAGAGATAGAACACAACGGGAAATATGAGAGATAAGATTGAGTTCGAGAAAATCAATGCAAGAATTTACGGATACGTTTAAAGAATTTTTGGAAAGAATGAATAACCAACGAAAAGAAGAAGAGAAACGAATTTTTGAGGAAGCCGCGAGGCAAGAAGAAGAGAAACGAATCGCCAAAGAAAAGGAGGCCGCGATTAGAATCTAACGAAAAAGTAATTAAGTGGCTTAAATATCGATAGAAAAATCTATTCCTCAAGCTTCCTATTCGTTCAAGGAAATCACGAATTGATCCGACTTTATGTAATTTCACAGTTTCTACTAAACGTATTCCTTTATCGGATTTTATTCCACCCGTCACTCCAAATGTGAAAACCGTTAACTCTCTAAGAATGGGGGATAAGCATCTTGACACACAAAAAGTTCACTTGAATCTAGTGTTAAAGATCCTATTCCAATCCCAAGTGAGTCCGACGTTATTTCCGACGGTGATTGTGATGATGTATCAATAACGTTTGGAGAAAGAGAGCAGTTCAACAACTTGGATGCTTCCATTTATGATGAAATAATTAAATAAGGAATGTTTATAGATTAGTCCTTCGCAATTACACCCGACTTACCCAATCAGGACTCTCTCATAAAGGAGGACGAGCATCTCGACGCTATTCCGGTAACGAAAATCAGCTAACACAATCAGTCTAGTGTTTTGATGACATTGGTCCCTACCCAAGTGAAGTCCGCATATTTATCGATGGTGAAGAGTGAGTGTGATGTGCCCATTATGATGATTCCACCAGAATCTCATTTTCCACGACTTTTTCTAATCCTCTTTCCTGATCTAACGACGATTTCTCTAGTGATGATGAGTCCATTATCCGAAGAGGACATTCAAAAACAGGATAAATTTAAATATTCCTTTACCTCCAATCCTCTTTACGATCTTGACGATGAAAATTATCAACCAATGAGAAAAGTCTTCCAAATCAAAAGGATTTTAGATGTTGACTTCCAATTGCAAACCAGAAATTAGATAAACCTTGCATTAACGCCGAATCGATCTTTGTAGAATCAATCGGAGAGTCACGATTTAGTAGAGATTCTAAAAGATCCGATTCGGCGTTAAAGCAAGGTTTATCAATTCCCGGTGGAATTGGAATGTCAACATCTAAATCCTTTTGATTAGGAAGAATTTCTCATTGGTGATAATTTTCATCCCAGATCGTAAAGAGGATTGAGAAATATTTAAATTTATCCTTTTGAATTTCCTCTTCGGATAATGGACTCATCATCACTAGAGAAATCGTCGTAGAATCGGAAAAGAGGATTAAGAAAAGTCACGTGAAATGAGATCTTCTTTGAATCATCATTAATGGGCACATCACACTCACTTTCACCATCAGATAAAAAAATCTGCGGACTCACTTGGGGTAGGGACAATGTCATCAACACTAGACTTGATTGTGTTAGCTGATTTCGTTACCGGAATAGCGTCGAGATGCTCGTCCTCCATTATGAGAGAGTCCGGAATGGGTAAGTCGGGTGTAATTGCGGAAGGCCTAATCATATAACATTCCCTTATTTTATTATTTTCATCATAAATGGAAGGCATCCAAAGTTGTTGAACTTTTAAATCAAACCGTTTTTGATAATCATCACAATCACCGTCGGAAATAACGTTGGACTCACTTGGGATTGTGAGATCTTTACACTAGATTCAATGGACCTTTTTGTTGTCAAGATGCTTATCCCCCATTCTTAAGAAGTTAACGGTTTTCACAATTGGAGTGACGGGTAGAATTAAATCCGATAAAGAATACGTTAGTAAAACTGTGAAATTACTTAAAGTCGATCAATTTGTGATTTCCTTGAACGAATAGAATCTTGAGGATAGATTTTTTCTCGATATTTAAGAACACATTGACTTATTACAGTTATGCCTTCTAACTCCGCGGCCTCCTTTTCTTTGGCAATTCGTTTCTCTTCTTCTTGCCTCGCGGCTTCCTCAAAAATTCGTTTCTCTTCTTCTTTTCGTTGGATGTTCATTCTTTCCAAAAATTCTTTAAACGTATCCGTAAATTCTTGCATTGATTTTTCTCGCTCAATCTCTAATCTCTCATATTCCCGTTGTCGTTCTATCTCTTCGGCTTGAGTACATTGATAATCCATATGATATCCCCCGTATTTTTCGCAAATCGGCTCACCATAATCGCACCATAATTGTGTACATTGAGAATCGTCAATGTAAATCTCACAAATGGTACAAACCAAATAATTGGACTTCATTTGTAAATCATATGGTTCATAATTAACACTAAAGTTTTGATTGTTACACGGTTTCCGGTACAAATTAACGGGACACGTGATGACAATCGAAACCGTCGTAATGATTGTTACCACAATTATTACAAAAATATGTCGAATATTGTTGATGTGGGTCGGAAAAATTCGGAGAGTTGTCGAAAGAATTTGGATTACATCGTGGACAAAATGAACCGACAAATGGCTCTCCACACTCGTAGCAAGGTTGAAAAAATGACATGTCGAAGAATTAAACAATTTAGAGGATAGAAGAAAGAATTAATACGGAATTTAGGGTACAAAGATTATTTTTGGGGGTTTTATATTACAACCATACAAATTCCCAAGCTGTTTTATGCAAATATATACTCATAGATCATTATTGCTTTATACTGTTTTCAGAATCAAAATTCATTTATAAAAAAATGGACAAAAACTTGTTTGAGCGTCAACCCAAACCAGTACCATACAAATGACCCATGTCAATCTGTGCTAAAAAGTTTCTCATTACAACCAGAACCCATTTTGACATGTAACCTAATCTGCCCTATCATGCCACCCTTGATACATAAATCATAACAACTTGACATAAATGTGTTTGTTGGGCCAACCCAACCTGGCATGTTCCGATCTAAACTAAAAAGGACCCATTTCAACCAGAACCCGCTACCTAACCCGCCCGACCCTAGTCGCCTTAAAAACACATATTACAGTGGGCTACTCAATTGGGTGTGCAACGTAAAAGACCCACATTGGGTGTGCAAACTCAATCCCACATCCATAAAAAACAACACTTTCAAAGTTAACATACAAGCTTGGTGAGCTATGATCGAGTCCGAATCAACACGTATAAAATATATATAATATATAAATATACGTAATAATAAGGATATGCCAATAATAGTATAGTGAGTATTTTCCGTCGGGTTTTAGAAAATCGCTTTTAACCAAAGCAATTATCAAAAACCTCCCGGGTCGTTTCCTCGGCGAGAAGTGAATGGAAATCTACGTTCAAGTTGTAAATCGAGCTTGATTATCACTTAAGTTTTTGGGTTTGGTTTTCTAAATCTACTAAAAGGGAAAACATATAAAAGGGAAACTAAACTTTTGGATTTAAACTATTTTTAAACTAATATTAATTTTAAGATTAAAAACTACAAGATTATACTAAAATTGATCTAAAAGATATAAATGAAGAAAATGCTTGCTAAGTGACGTGAAATGTTCATTAAGTGCGGGTTTAAGGTTTAACAAATTAAAATCCTTCGAAAACAAGTTTAAAGAAATTTAAATGACAAGTAAAGTAAAGTGCTTTTTAGAAAAATAAATGACAAGTATTTAAATTGCATTAAAAATAAATGACGGTATGTAAATTGGAAAAATTCTAATGATTAATAATTTTTTAAACCTTTTTAAACCCGCACCTAAATTCCAAATCACTAATCACTTAGCAAGCACAAGTAAACTACTCACTAATCATAACAAATAAACTAGCAACAATCATAAGATCAAACATAAACATTTTTAGCTAATAATTCTAAACTACTAGTATTAAAAAGGGAAAAAGGGTAACCGAATGAAGAACCGCAATGATATAAAACCACCCGATCTTACAAACTTAATAAACAAATAAGTTTATCACTTTAAAGCTTTTACTTCACTAATTAGCGAATAAAGGTGTCAACTTTATCTACTAATTATTTTCATAAAAACTAAAAAGATCAAAACTTTATCTATTTATTAACCTTATAAGACCCTTAAGCTCCGGCCTTAGATGTAGAAGGATGGAATAAGAAATAAGACATGAAAAGTTAGAACAAAATAAGCTAATAAAAAGATGAAAACTTTAGATCTAAATCCACCCGAAACTAAGGTGTTCAATCAAGTGAACTCGGATCGGGTATATTTAAGGATTTAGATCTAAGAAAAATAAGCTAGAATTAAAAAGCAACAATTTTATGCTAGAAAATAAGCTAAAAATATAAGATCTATTATTTTTAGATCTAATCCACCCGAAACTAAGGTGTTCAATCAAGTGAACTCGGATCGGGTATGATTAAGGATTAGATCTATATAAAGAAAAAAATAAGCTTGAATAAAAATAAGCAATCGAAAAATAAGCTAAAATAAGCTCACTCGAAAAGCTCTAAATCGAAAACAATATAAAATAAGCTAGTCTAAATAAGCTATGGAAGTAGCTTATTAGAATATAAGCTTAAGAGATGGGATCCAAAAATAAGCTATAAGCATGAACTTATTTGGAAATAAGCTAAAAAGAAATAAGAAAAAGACAAGAGAATAAGCATAAATAATAAGCTAAAAAAAACAAACCTTTGAAATAAACTTCTTCATTAATAAGCTCAAGAGTTACAATAAGCTAGATCTAATAAGCTTCAATAAGCTTTTACAATAAGCCCAAAATAAACTAATTTATTCTACTCCTAAAACTAACACTACAACTAAATAAACTTAAAAAAATACACACTAAAATCTAACACTCAAAAAAATCTCCCATTCTCTGCTGATGCGTGTTGTATTTATAGCCCAAAGTGGGTGGGGGTATTTTTGTCTTTTCAGGTACACAGCCACTCATAATCCATATCTGGGGGGTATTTTGGTCTTTTTGCACTCCACCAACCGCCTCATTATTGCCCATGATTGGCACACGCCTACCTCGGACTGACTGCTACAGTACCTTGGACTGACACACGCCAGTGCCACGTGTCACCATCTGATTGGTCCAGCCGCCACCTGAACAGTACCTCGTACTGACGTGTACAGTACCTGGTACTGACGTGTACAGTACCTCGTACCTCGTACCTGCCACCTGCACAATCTGACACACAATCATTAGAAGCGCCACGTGTAACCACTTGAGTGGTGCCACGTGGCATTTTACTATTCCCCACGGCGCCGGTCAACCTCCAGTCAACCGCCGCCGGACCACCGGTCAACGGTGGTCAACGACGGTCAACGGTGGCGAACCACCGGTCAACCACCGCTGGACCACCGTCGGGCCACCGCCGGACCACCGGTCAACGGTGGTCGACCGCCGATCAAGGCGAGTCAACAGTTGGGTATTGGGCCGGGTCAGGTCGGGTCATGGGCCGGGTCAGGTAGGGTCTGGATCGGGTCAGGGTCTGGATCGGGTCCGGGTTGCCACGTGTCACCACCTGAGTGGTGCCACGTGGCGTAGCAACAATTACCCCTGGCAAGAATCGAACCAAGGACCTTTAAGGGTGAAACTTATGCACACACAGCCTTACCGCTGTGCTAGTGCATAGTTTCATTAGGATATATGAAAAATATATATATAACCCTTAATATGGACTGGCAGGCTTATTTTAAATAAAGGGTTCAAACAGGGACAAAAAAGGTTCAAAATAAAAAGGTTTAAATATAAAAGGCCGGTACCGTTGGACTTGTTTTTTCATGCTCTTTCCAATGGTGTGATCGAGGAATATTCATGACTTCGTTTGAACCTCGATAAACGTGAAAACGTCGTCGAAAGTCACCCGAATTTTACCGTTTTTGCTTCGTTTTCAATCCTTTTTACTTGTAAGACATAAAAACTCCATACAAACATATTTGCAACATAATTATCTATATTTTAGTGTTTTTAGTCCTTTTATGGTGTTTTACGGGGTACAAAATATGTATATTTTAGCCAATATCTTAAGCTTTTATTTTTAGATTATATAATAAGCTTATAGCTTATTTGGTTTTTGACTTATATTATAAGCTTATAGCTTATTTGGTCTTCGGCTTATATATATAATATTATGAGCTTATAGCTTATTGTTTCGGCTTAATGAGCCACGGATATATGTGATTTCGACTATATTTGATTTGGCTTAATGGGCTTAAGGTCTATTGGGTTTTGGGTTATATTTTGAACTTACGTAAAGAGGTATGGACTAAGTATTGTTATTGGGCTAATTACTTAAAGACCATAATGGGCCATAAGGCCCAATAACAAGTAAATGAATTAGTGAACTTGTAAATAGACTAAAGGATTTGGTTTGGACTAAAGAGAATTTTGTTGGACTTGGCAAATGTAAAAGGATTATTTCGTTACTGTTGGATAAAACGTGTTGACGGTATTGATATTGTGTTTTGTCAAGAAATGTTGGGTTAGTGAAAAGTTTTTGGGATTAAGGTTTGCAACCTTGGAAAAAGTCATATAGACGTACGGGTCATGCCGAATTTTCGAAAGAAATTTATACTTAGAAACTTTGCTTAAAAGGGGTAAATTTTAAAGATTTTAATAATAAATAGTTATTTTACTTGAAAATTTAATGCAAGACAAAAGATATATTTTCCTCAAAACCTTTTCTTAAATATTTAATATTTATAATCGTTGTGTCGATTTGATTTGAAGAAATAAAGGATGATTCTCGTGAAAGATTAAGTGTCGAGGTAAAAGCTATGGGTCATGGACATATTAAAATAACGAGACGTTGTAATTACCCCGTTAGCCCGATAATAAGACAAATCCTTTAGATAGTGATTATAGCCAATATCATTGAAACCATACGAATCTTCCTTGACTATCTTCTAGATGACCAGGTGCAATCCACGTGATGAGGTATTTTTCAAGCCACAAAAATTTCTTTAACTTTATGCAAATAAATAGGAGTGTACAAGGTATTGAGAAAAACGTTAATCCACATCAAACTTGGGAGGCAACTGTATTTTTGAAAAATTAGGTCTTCAGATATTAAACGCATTGAATTCGGTTGTGCTAACAATTGATTGGTTAATGGGTGGTTGTAAAACACGGTTTCCCCCAAGGGTTTCCCCAAGATTGATGGTTTTGCAAACTTAGTATCCACACTATTTTCTTTTAACTTTCTTAATTCATTTTTCAATGCTACATTCGCAATAACCTTATCCTGAATCTGAGCCTTTAAATCAACATTTTCAATAGTCTTACTATTTATTTGAGCAATCAGTGAGTCATTATGGTCTTTTGTCTGAACTCGTGTCTTTTTGATAGAATCATAAAGATCTTTGTAAGTCTGTTTTAAATGCTCATTTTCTTTGTTTAACTTCTCATTCTCTGCAAGTAATTTAGCCACACTATGTTCCAATTCGATATTTATCGTTTCAAGTACCTCAATTTCCTTTTTAATCTTGGCTTTATTACTTGTTTCATTCAAAATTTGACCATGTTGCCCTTTTTTTAAAGCTTGATTTTGATATTTAAGTTCCATGTTAACACAATGTGCTTCCATTCTTGAAAAATCTTTTTGAAGTTGGGCAACGATCTTTTTGAGAGAAATATTTTCAGATTCGAGAAATTGATTTGAAAATTCAGTTGTCATGTTATCAAATGATGAATCAAGTAAAAGACATGAAACTTGACATTTTACAGCATTCTAGTCAATCTCTCTTCCCCTATGATACATATTTGTTGAATCAGGAGTGGTATTTCGATCAACCTTTTCCAACAGATGTGTGTCATAAATAGGTTCAGATTGCACAGAATGTTGTTGTTAATTAGCAAGTACATTATGTTGAGCAGTCAATTGTACCTCAGCCATTGGCTCGTTGTCATTCACAGGTTTGATATCAACATCCTCAGCATGTGTATCATTCCTGGATCTGCTGCTTGAAACATGCCTTTCTGATTCTGTCTCATTACTTTCCGTAACAACCAAACCAACATCTAATGCTTTACTCGAATCAACCTTTCCCTCCTTTGACTGCATCATTCTGTCATTCATCCTTTTGTCATGCTCTCGTTTATGCTTTGATCTTTCCTGAATTGACTCCTGAAGAGATTCCATGTGCTAGAATAGTTTATCATGGAATAATGGAACATAGGTCTTTGCATATGCAATAAAGTACTTGCGTATCATGAGACCTTCATCATTATCGAACGAGAATCGTGAATAGAGGAACGCTTGAAATTGTTGCAAGAGTATTCTAAATGCAGTAAATGATTCAAGTTCTTGAAATTATTCTTTAGAAAGATGTTTTTCTAGTTGATCCAAGTTTAGTAACATTGTTCTTGTGAAAGTCTGAACATCTTGCTCAAAGAGTGTTGCAAATGCCCATTCGAATCCTCCATCGATTTGAGTTCCTTTTAAGTCGTTATTTGAAAGAACCTTGAGGAATGTATGAAGTTTCTGAAAAAATACCATGCAACTTTCCTTTGCTTTGTCTTGCATTTGTTGCAACTGGTGCATCTCTCTCTCTCTCTTGTGAATTAAAATTCAAAGATTCCATTGAAATTCGATGTGTGAAATGAAATTAAGGATCTTAAGCAGATTAAGTGATTGATGTTGTGGTTATGATGAATCAATTAACGTTCACGAGATTTTACAAATCTATGACTTAAACCGAGAAAAGAATATTCTTTTACAGGATTTTACTAAATCAAGAAGAAACGGTGAAAGAAGATTTGTTGTTGTTGAAGAACTTGAGCTTTTGTTGACGATTTGTGAGCTAAAAACGATGAACGGTTACCACACTTGCAACGTAAAATGATTAACGGTTGATTAAAACATAAACAAGGACTAACAGTGTAATTAAAATCCAAGTTAAATGCTTAATGGTTGTTAATTAAAGTTGTAAGGACTAACGGTGCAATAACGGTTCACTTTGGAGACTAACGGGCTGAATTATAACTATTAAGGACTAACGGTGTAAAGCTATTTCAACTTTGAAGGTTGATAAACTAACAAAGGACTAACTTTGAAATGATCTTGGAAACCAAGGACTGCATGTGTAAGAAACAAATTTTAGTTAATAAAAACAAATTCTCCCTCCTAAAAGTCATCTTCCCCGTTTCAAATTTTCATATAAGTAACGATACTATTTCTTTGCTCACGAACTTGTACGGTTATCGTCGGTGAAAAGTAAATATAACACGTTGATCGAAAAAGGATCACGATCACAATAATATAGGTTATAAGTCCCATAATGAACTGTCACACGAAACCGAAAAATCCAAAACGACTTAAAACCGTGCTTAATCGCCTCCTGTTGACATGTTTAATCGCCTCTCACTATGAAAATGTTTAACTCGCTTTCTATGTAAAGTGTTAAATCGCCTCTCACTATGAAAGTGCTTAATCGCTTTGCACTAATACTGTTAGTTCGCCTCGCACTAAACTGTTAGTTCGCCTCGCACTAAACGTTGTTAACTCGAGTTCAAGTGAAAATGTTAACTCGCCTTATACAAAGATTGTTTACTCGCCTTCACTATCCAACAAAAACGTACGATGTCCTTGCTTCTTGTCTTTAACAGAAACCAACAAAAAACACAACGTCCTTTGAAGCTAAAAATGTGGATCTTTGTTTCCTTGTTGTTTTTCAAACCGTGTACAAACAAAACAATAAGTCACATAAAATAAGCTTGAATAAGCTCTTAAACAAGCTGTTTTACCACAAGAATAAGCTTGAAATAAAGATGCCACAAAAAGCTTGAAATAAGCTTGTAAAATAAGCTTGACTAAGCTCTTAAAGAACTAAAAAAGACTACTAAAAACTAGATCAATAAACGACTTGTATTTTAAAACACAAAAGCTTGTTACTTTTTGAATAAGCTACGAAAGGTTTTCACAATAAGCTGCTAGAATATGAGCAATGACTTTTTAAGCTTTAAAAAAAATAAATGTGAGCATTTTGAAAGCACACACACTAACCAAATACTCCCTCCGTCCCATATTAAGTGTCCATTTTTGACTTTTTAAAGTCTTTTTTCTTCAACTTTGACCTTAATTATTTCTTCTTATGTTATATGATACCCAATGCAAAATATATGAATGGATAGAGTTTCGAATGTATTTTTCATTGGTATAATTTTCAGTAAGCATTATATAACATAAAGAAAAATATTTACGGTCAAAGTTTATGTAAAAAGAATTCAAAAAGTCAAAAATGGACACTTAATATGGGACGGAGGGAGTAATGAAGTAAAAAATTTAGAATCTGTGTAAGGTGCTGTTTGTTTTTCAAAAAGAGCATCTTAACAGCCTCTTAATCTGACTCATTCAGACGCGTTTAGACATTTGGCTCATTAAGTGCGTTTGTTTTTTCTCTCTCGTTCAGACGCGGTCAGAGGCTGCAACATCCTAACCAACTAGATGTTGATGAGGGGTCTTGATGCCTCTTTACTTTTTACTTTTTACTTTTGTTTTTTGTTTTTTTTTTGTTTTTTCTTTCTTTGTTTCTCTTCTTTTAATATTGATACTATGTTAAAAAAATTAATCTTTTTTTAAATAAATAATGTTTAAAATACTAATGATGACGATGCTTAAACATTTAAAAGTTTTTCAAACAATAGTAATATATAACTAGTTTGTAAAATTAAATTGTGACCTGTGTAATTTGCACGTGAGCTTTAACTTTTCACTAAAAAGTATTTTAATTGCTAATTGACAATGTTAAATATATATTATGAAATTTTATTTTTCGCAATCTTATGATTGTAAAATTAATGATAGTAACAATTTGCAAAATGATGAAGATATTTAACCACATGTGAGTACAATACATGACTACTTTGTGAGAATAAATTGCGACACAAAATTTTTGAATGTTTTTTAAGACATTTTATTCTCACGTTGCACAACTATGTTAATTTTATGACTAAAATGTTCTATATAATTTTTAAACATGTTTATGTTTCGTAAGAATAAAACTGATTTTAATAATAAACTGATATGTACTTTTATCGTTCAGACATTTAAAAAGTAAAAAACAAACAATATCATTTCATTCAGATTCAGACATTTGCGCATCAGATTCAGATGTGCGAATCAGATTCAGATTCAGAGCCTCTTAATAAACAAACACCATCTAAGAATATAAGCCCAAACTTATGTGAACCAATACATGAAAGTGAGCCCAAAAATATTATACATGATTATGTAACGAAAATAACAGAAAAAGGAAAGAAATAAGAAAAAAATAAGCGTATATAGAATAAACTAAATCAAGAAGCTCAAATAACCACGATCACAACTAAATCACTAAACCCACCCGAAGCTCTTGATATCAATTGTAGGTTCCCAAATTCACACAAACTATGAACTAGAGAGAGAAAGTAGAGAGAAAAAATGGAAGAGAGAAACACATAGAAAAACACACAAAATGTGTGTGTAAAATGATTCAACCAACACCCTCTCCATGTGTGGAGAGGGCTTTTATACAAATGATAAACTGGGCTTTCTATGCTTTGGCCCGGTTAGCTTCCTAACTATTACATAAAATTGTCTAACTATTACAAAGGCTCGTGAGATCGA
>BQNB010156256.1:0-15289 GCA_026074375.1 Tanacetum coccineum | reverse complement strand
TCATTTCATTTTCTTATAAACCACACATACATATATGCACTTGTCTCTCTCCCTCTCCTCATTTCCGGCCAGCCACCGCCGGTCAGCCGCCGCCGGAAAACTTTTCCGGCGAACTACAAAAATGATACAAAAAGATAGATCAAGCTCCGATCTACCCGATCCACCATCCATATCATCATGTCCTTTTTCCGGCGAGCTCCGGCCAACCGCCGGCACACCACCACTCCACGCACCACCTCACCTTCATCATCACTCCATCGACGCCTGGTATGTGCTTAAATACACATACCTTTTACCTTTAAAAACGAGCTAAAATAACCAAAAACGGACTTAAAATGCCAAAGATACGCTTGTTTTGCTAATTGTATTGTGCAGGAACGGATAACTAAGAAAAAGACGAAAAACAAAGACAAAACGACAAAACTGGACTCGGAATGGAAAAGACTGTGAAAGACAAAGCCAAATCAAAGCCGGAAAGTCAATCCAGTCAAAAAGTCAACAGAAAAGTCAACTGGTCAAAGTCCAAGTCAACCCCGGGGCCAAAGTCAAAGAAATATAAGTTTAGGGGCTGAAATTGCCAAACCCTAAACTTATTTATAAAGAAGAAAAAAAGGAAAAGAAAAGACAAGGGCTGTTTTTGCAATATCTTCAAAGTAACAAGTAGGGGGGCAAAACTGCCAACCCCCCTAACTTGTACACCAAAGGGACGAAATTTGCAAAGAGTTGAATAACTCTTGGGGACTTGTTTTGCCAAGTCCCCAAAAGTTATTTAACCACAAGGACCAATTGTGTAATGATGGATATAACCTAGAGGGACTATTCTTGCCAATCTTTCAAACACACACTCTGTTAACAGCTCCAACTCCTTTTCCCGCCTAGTTTTTCCCTCTCAAACACACTCACGGGGTGTTTAACCTCCTTTTACCCTGTAAACCCAATTCCACCATGGATACTCACCCTCCCCCTCCTCCACTACCTTTCCCAGCCATAAAGTTGCCAACTTGGCAATCCCACATCCCCCAAGACCAAATTCGATGGCCGAGATTGATTATAAAGATTGAAGGGCCAAGATTAAGGGCTAGAACCTCTCACACAACAAACACACCTGTGTTTGTGTGTCTACAAACAAGCACAACAGCAAGAAAAAGAAAAGAAGACCTAGTTTTAAGTTTTCGGCTATAAATAAGCCTTGTAAGCCATTATGGCAGGTGTGGTCTACAAACAAGCACAACAAAGAAGAGAAAGAAAGAGAAGGCCTAAGTTTAAGTTTTCGGCTAAAATAAGCTGTAAGCCATTGGGGCATACCATGTAGCTTACTTAAATTTTAAACTCATTTTAGTTATGTTTTTATTTGTCATTTAAAGTCTTTTCAAGTTAACTACCTTGTATGCACTTGTAATTTTCCATTTTAATGAAAAATTAAGCCGTTTTAACTCAATAAGCTCTCAATAAGCTAATTTGAGCTTATTGCTCAGGGAATAGAGGCTAAGGAGCCATTAGGACAGCTTTTTAGGCCACTCACTCAGAAAGAGTGGCCTTGGTTCTGAGACAACAAAAGTCCAAGGTCTCATATCTAAATTCTAAATTTCTCAGTAGCTTAATTTTTAGCTTTAGACAAGACTTTTTGGGTTTATTCCTTTCAAACATGGTTTGTTTTAAGTCTAATATCTAGCTTGTTTTTAAAGTTTTCATTAGTTAAGTTTATTTAATTTTAGTTTACAACTTAAAATTGTCAATAAGAGGGTAATATGCTACTCGAGAAACTAGCGTTATTTTTCATTAATAAGCTAGTAATTTGAGTTCAAAATAGCTTAAGTAGGTTAGAATAAGTAGAAGTAGATAAAAGTTTTTTTAAGTTTTAGTCTAAAAATGGATTTTAATGTCTCTTTGGTTTGACAGTTTTTAGATAAAGGGGTGTTTGGCACAAGGTTAAAACGGGTCAAAAAGGGTTTTGCTTGACGGTTGTACACTTTGGTCAATTACGCTCTCAAGTTTTAAGTCACTCTTAAGCTGTTGTTAAAACATTTTTAGTTGGAAAATTGTTTTCTAAGGTTTTCTAAAACCTTTTTCAAAACTGTGAAGGTTTTTAAAATCCCACAAGTGCTTATTTGATTAAGCACTTGTGGTTTTAGTTTAAGCATCAAAAAGTGTGTGTTTAGTGTGTCTAACAAGGCTGTTAAAAAGCCTTTGTTCCTTTGACTTTATAAGTCAAAACTCACCAAGCCTTTTTTTGGTCATAGTTTGTAAAAAAACCAAAAGCCCTTTTTCATAATCAAAATTAAGCAAGTAAAATGAATTTTCAAAAGCTCAAAATTGGTGCACAAGTCCCTTAGATAGAGTACTCAATCTGTTTAAGCTTCTTTTTGCTTTTAGAGCTTATTTTGATTCACTATTTTAAGCTATCAAAGAAGCCTAAAAGCAAAAAGAAAGCTTAAACAGTTGAACGTACTCTATCTAGTGACTTTGTGCACCAATTTAGACTTTTGACAATTCATTACTTGCTTAAGTTTGATTATGAAAAAGGGCTTTGGTTTTTTTACAACTATGAACCAAGAAAGCGTGTGAGTTTTTTGACTTAAAAAGTCAAGAAACAAGCTTTTTAACAGCCTTTGTTAGACACCTAAACACACACTTTTTGATGCTTAAAACTAAAAAACCACAAGGTGCTTAACAAATAAGCACTTGTGGGAATTCTAAAAAACCTCACAGTTTTTAAAAAGGTTTAGAAACCTTAGAAAACAATTTTTCCAACTAAAAATGTTTTAATCACAGCTTAAAGTGACTTAAAACTTGAGCTTAAATTGACCAAGTGACCATAACCCAAGCCAAAACCCTTTTTGACCCGTTTTGGTCTTGTGCCAAACACCCCTTTATCTAAAAACTGTCAAACCAAAGAGGCATTAAAATTCATTTTTAAGCTAAAACTTAAAAAACCTTTTATCAACCTCCCCCCCTACGTATTTTAACCTACATAGGCGATTTTTAAACAAAAGACTAGCTTATTAATGAAAATAAGCTAGTTTCTCAGCTAGCTTATTACCTCTTATGACAATTTAATTTGTAACTTAAATTAAATAAACTTAACCTAATGAAAACTAAAACAGCTAGATATTATAACTTAACAAACATGTTGAAAGGAAAAAACCAAATAAAGCTAATTTGTCTAAAGCTAAAAATTTACGCTAAATGAGAATTAATATGAGACCTTGGACATTTGTTGTCTCAGAACAAGGCCAGTCTTTCTGAGTGAGTGGCCTAAAAAGCTGTCCTAATGGCTCCTAACCTCTATTCCCTGAGCATAAGCGCAAATAGCTTATTAGAGCTTAATGAGTTAAAACAAGGCTTTAATTTTCATTAAAATGAAAAATTACAAGTGTCATACAAGGAGTTAACTTGAAAATACTTTAAATGCACAATAAAAATTAACTAAAACCTGAGTTAAAACTTAAGTAAGCTACTGGTTCTGCCACAAAGGCTACAAGGCTTTATTATAGCCGAAAACTTAAACTAGCCTTCTCTTTTCTTACTCTTCTTGTTTGTGCTTGTTTGTAACACACCAAACACAGTGTGGCTTGATGTGTGAAGGTTTAAAGCCTTCCAATCTTGCCCTTCAAATCTTGAAAATCAATCTAAAGCCATCGAATTGGGTCTTGGGGATGTGGATTGCCAAGTTAGGCAACTTTATGGCTGGGAAAGGTAGTGGAGAGGGGGAGATGAATAATCCCCCCATGTGATGGTGAAGATTCAATGGGGTAAAAACGGGTTTAACAACCCGAGTTGTGTTGGGGGGGAAAAAAGGCGGAAAAGAGGTTGGTTGTTACCGAGTATAAGTTTTTACCCTTGCGCCAAAAACAGCCCCTCCAAGGATTGTTGTTCAATTGCACGTTTTCCGTCCCTGTGGTTATTAACGTTTGGGGACTTGCAAAACAAGTCCCCAAAGTTATATAACCTTTGCATTTTTCGCCCTTTTTGTACAAGTTAGGGGGTTGCAGTTTTGCCCCCTACTTGTTTCTTTGAAGCAAATTCGCAAAATAAGCCCTTGTTACTTCTATTTTCTCTTTTCTCCTTTAAAAGTAAGTTTAGGGTTTGGCAAATTTCAGCCCCTACACTATATTTCTTGAACTTTTGGCCCGGGGTTGACTTGGGTGACTTGGAACTTTTGACCAGTTGACTTTTCTTTGACTTTTTGACTGGATTGACTTTCAGGCTTTGATTTGGGCTTGTCTTTCCACAGCGTTATTTCATTCGCGAACCAGTTTTGTCGTTTTTGCTTTGTTTTTTCGTCCCTTTCTTGTTATCCGTTCCTGCACAAACATTTAGCAAACAAGCATATATTTGGCATTTTAAGTCCGTTTTTGGTTATTTTAGCTCATTTTTAAAGGTAAAAGGTATGTGTATTTAAGCACATACCAAAAAGCTAGAACTGAATTGAGCTATTAATGCAAAAGAACCTTAACAGATTTGAACTATAGGAAATCTAAATTATGAAAAACTTATAATTCCTAACTTAGCTTTTTAAAATTTTTACTCTAACAAGTTTATTTGAGAGGTCAATACCTAAGGCCTAGACCAAAAGGGAACAAACAGTTTTAACTTGTGGTTAACATTGTTATGCCAAACACCACTTTAACTAAACTCAAACCATATTAGCTTATGAAAATAAAATTAAGAGCTTAAATCCTAAATACCAAATAACAAATAGCTTATGACAAACCTAATGAACTTATATTAATAAGCAAATAAGCCAGAGATAAAGAACTAAGAACTATGCTAATATTTTTGAGTTTTTTGATAGTTTTATGAATTAAAACTAAGAAATCTAAGATCTATGCTATAAAACTTAAAAACAGATATTCAAACATATTTAATAAGCACAAATAGGCAAGGGGAGGACGTTAAGTCACAAATAAGCTAGACATTAACAAAAAAGCATATGCAAAACTAAAGCTAAGATACTTGAAAATAAAGGAACTTACAAAAGCCTTAGCTAATCAAAGGCAATAGTGCACAAAAGTCTTTCAACCGCTCTAGCTTATCACAAGGATAAGCTAGTGAGGTCCCATAAGATTTGCACTTCATTGTAAAGCTATCCATCCAAAACTCAAATCCATAAGCAAATGTATTAAAACTGATTTTATCGGTTTAAGTATATTAAGAGCTTATTAATAGCTCAATTTGAGCTTAGAGAGTCAAAGAGCTTGTATGAGCTTATGAGAAGCTTATGTAACATTACTAGCTTATTAGAAAAAGTGAGTTTTAGAAAAGTAAGATAAAATTTGAATTCTATTAATGAAAAACTGCTTACAATATTGAAAAAGGAAATTACATCAAACAAACATTAAGCTAAAACATTTTTAAATGAAAATTACAAAAGCTAATTTTAATAAGCTAATTTTTAAACTACTCCTAGATCATCGTGTGAGTGAGGCTTTGCTTGTATTTATACTGCCTGGGAGAAGCTTCTAGGCCCCTGGTCTGTTAGACGCTCTAATCAATCCCTCCCCTTCATTCTTCTCAATCATTGGCTCTCTAATATCTTGACCCTTGATCATTACGTGAGCACACAGATCTGCAGCGTGCATCCGTGATTTGACCCTCTTGTGCTTCTTTTGTACGTACTTTAGTACAAAAATCTAGCCCTTGGTGTGTTTTCTTCATCCGCGTGGCATTCTCCTTGTGGGTTTTAACCAATGAGAGCGTTTGGTGATGTAATACTCTGCCATGCCAGTCCTTATTACTTAAATTAATGAGCCACATAGCCAATTTTGATTTACCCTCTCTTTTAAGCACGGGGTAAATGGGGAAGGAGATAAATAGTAGTAACTTCTTTTCCCGCTTAATTTTACTTTTATAAAAGGGAGGTGTGTTTTGACGTCTCTTTGACCCGGGGGTTTATTGGTTTGACTTTGGGCTTATAAATGGTTTTGGGCCGGGGCTTGGTTATAAAAAGGTAACGGGTGTTAACTCTTATAATAAAAAGAGTTAACACCGTTAGGGTTTATTAACTATTTTTGCAATTTGGTTTAACTTTGTGGGACTGATTTGGTATTTTTAGGTTTTGTCTTTTTGTGGTTGACCACTGTTGACCAAGGGTTAACTTTTGTTGACCTTTGATATCATTCTCTCAGCTTTTGTATTCTCTTTCCTTTCCCGTGTCCGTGTTTGTCCGGTTTTGACCGTTTTCTTGAGATTTTTGCAATATCCGTACCTACACAATCACAAAGACAAAACAAGCAATATACAAGCATTTTAAGCATAATTTTGTCTTTTTAGGGCCAATTTTGATATAAAACGGATATGTGTTTTCACACATATCAAAATTCCCCAAACTAAGCGATTGCGTGTCCTCACGCAATATTATATGCTCTATAACCAAATACCTCAAAACTTCCCCAAACTAAATCTTTGAAAAGTAGCAAAGACTTTTGTGGAGAGAGTTAAGAAATCACAAGTTATAAAACACCTTATTTTCCCATTTTTCTAAAACTTTTTCTCTTTTTTTATAATAATACTTAGAATATCTCGACTTTCGTTATTTCCATAACTGTTAGGGATCATAGAACAAGATGCATTTCGATCCTAGAATGCCGCAAAATGGATAAATTCATCGTTCCTGACTTTTCACTACCAAGCTTAAAACAAAATCACTGCTAAATATCAGTAAAAATGCTAACAACATTTATATTGGCAACTTATGGACTTTTTACTCCCGACATTTATTGTATCTTAGGTGAGTGTGCAATTTTGAATTTTAACCAATGATCAACGTTTTGCAACATACTATGCTTCACGTTCCACCCAAGAATATTGAATTTGAAGGCGAGATCATCCCATGTAGCGACTTTCGTCTCGACACATCTCAACCTTGCGGCTAAGTGACCAGGCTTGTGCCATCACAGAGACGAGTATCGGGACTCACGGACCAGTTTCAAATACACTTAAGGTTTTCCTGATATAATAGCTTATAAAAATAGAATAGTCCAAAGTTCTAAAAACAAATTTAGATTTAACAAAAAGAAATCAATTTATTAATTTAAACTTAACTATTAAACATTTATGCAATTGTAACCCTTGACCTTTTAGAAGGCTGCAACATCGGTTGTGAGCCGGCAAGATGCAGCAAACTTTTATCAGTCTCGGATTTTTATTCTTACTATGGGCTTTCTTTAGAAGACTACCACATCGGTTGTGAGCCGGCAAGAGGTAGTAAACTTTTATCAGCCCACAGCTTTTATTATTATTATATATTTTTTTATCATTTTATCATTTTTTTTTATTTATATAGAGAAGACTTCTTTTTGAAAAATTCAAGTATAAGTTTGAACTAAGGCTAAATTTTTTGCTATATATTACATAAAACTGATTGAATGAAGTTAGTGCTCCGCTAAAACGAGCACGTAATTTTAATCCGGTTAAGAGCTTATGGAAGAAAAAGCCACAAATTACATACATGAGCTCTTAAGATTTCCAACTAATCCTTGTTTAGCATCTCACTCATACTTAACTCTATCATTTTTCGTTCTTCGCGAATTTTCGTGAACGCTTAGCCTAAAAGTTAAGGAACAAGCTAGAGCTCAACACGCTCGATCGGGTCAAAATTTACTCTTATTCTACCCAGCAAGAAAGTCAAAATTGTGACAAAAACACTTATTTTATTTTTGAAAATTTTAAATTTTTCATATTTTTGAAAATTTTGGTGGGAAAACAGGGTACGTGAGAACAACGGGTAAAAGTAGGCAAGATCATATCGAAGATATACTACCCCATACTAAAATCAAACATTGTCCTCAATGTTTCCTAGCCTAAGACTTAAAAACCCCATACTAGAACTCAAAAAGGTCGAATGCATAACTCAAACATGAAGAAAGTATCACAAAAATCTTTAGCCGTTTATCAAGTGTGCTAAAAGATAAATGTTAGACGATAATAATCTTTAGGATATCGGATTTCCCTAAACTAATGGCAAGCAAAGGCTAGGAAGCTCGAGTGGACCGGGACAAAACACCGAACACGAGAGTCTTCAGAAAATTTGGGTCAATCCTGCAAACAATCACAAGTAACAACAAACACAAAGATCGGAAGAGTACAATCCTCCTCACAACACATTAGAAATAGAAAATGGATAAGCATGGGGTGCCTCCCACGAAGCGCTTTGTTTTTGGTAATCGAGTCACATTGCTTGACTCTTTCCCTGAATTCATTCATCCTTATGGAGATGTGGAGATCCTGACTAACCTTTGGTGGTAATCCCCGCCAAGGTAATGCTTTCACACGATGACCATCACGTTAAAGGTTTGGGACCATCGGTTGAGATAATCACATGGTTCCGTATGGAAAAAACTTTGTGATGGGGAACGGTCCTGACCAACGAGTTTTAAGCTTTCCGGAGAATATCTTAAGACGAGAGTTGAAGAGTAAAACTCGATCACCAGTATTGAAAATGTGGTTTTTGATCTTTGAGTCATGAAGCTTTTTCGTCCTCTCTTTATAAATCAAAGAATTCTCGCAAGCTTGATCACAAAGCTCATTAAGTTCATTCAGTTGAAGCTTCCGGTGATCACCCGCGGTTTTAAGATCGAAGTTAGCATGTTTCAAAGCCCATTATGCTTTATGCTCTAACTCAATTGGTAAACTGGCAAGACTTTCCATAACAATTTGTAAGCGTACAACCTACGTGTCTTAAATGCATACGAAAATACCCACAAAGCATCATCTAATTTGTTAGACCATGAGGCACGATTTCTCCAACCATCTTTTCTAGAATACATTTCAAACCGCGATTTGACACCTCCACTTAACCGCTCATTTGAGGGTGATAAACAGTAGCTAGACGATGTGGACCGCCATACTTTAGACAATTACTTTAGCAAACTGATCGTTACAAAAATGGGTCCCACGATCGCTTATAATAGCTCTAGGTGTTCCAAATCGGGCAAAAAGAGATTTCAAAAACTTTACTACAACTCTAGCATCATTTGTGGGGAGCGCCTTTGCTTCAACCCATTTTGAAAGATAATCAACGGCTACGAGGATGTATTTATTTCCTCTTGAAGACGAAAATGGTCCCATAAAATCAATACCCCATACATCGAAGATTTTACAAACTTGGATAGCGTTTTGAGGCATCTCATCTCGTTGTGAAATTTTGCCTTGTCTTTGACACGTATCACAAGATTTGATCATAGTATGGGCATCTCGATATATGGTAGGCCAAAAGAAACCGGCATCAAATACTTTTCGAGCGGTGAGATTGGCACTATGATGGCCCCCGATGGGTCCTTCATGACAAGCTTTGAGGATCTCAAGAGCTTCTTACCCACGAACACACCGTCGAATGATTTGATCCGCACAAGTACGCAAAAAAGATAGGGATCATCCCAAAAATAATGTTTAACGTCCTTAAAAACTTATCTTTTATTGGTTGACATTCCTTTGAGGAAAAAACTCCCCGCATGGGTGTTGGCATAGCCGCAAACCATGGGGTACTTTCACTAGAAATAACTCCAAGAGTCTCTAAAGGAAAATTTTCATTTATGTCTTTATTTTCTAACACATCCTTATGAGGATTCTCAAGTCTAGATAAATTGTACTGCCGCAAAGTTCTCACTCCTTTTTTATCATGGATGTGATATCAAATCTTGTAGAAGAAGAACCCACCGAGCAACTCGGCTAGCGTCATGTTTTATACATCAGGTACTTTAAAGCTGATGGTCCGTATACACGATGCTTTTTGGATAAGACAATGATCTGGCCGAAACTTTTCAAAAGCATACACAACGCAAGCATTTCCTTTTCCGTAGATAGTGTAATACTTTAAGCTTCTGTCATTGTCTGCTAGCATAATGTATAGGCTGAAAATGCTTCATCTTTTGTTGTCCTAAAACCGCACCAATCGCGAAATCACTTGCATCACACATGAGTTCGAAAGGTAGGTTCCAATCTAGGACAACTAAGATTGGAGCTTCGGTAAGCTTCTTTTTAAGAGTCTGAAAAGCATCAATACAATCCTTAGAAAACACAAACGGTGTTTCCTTCTCAAGAAGGTGAGTCATTGGTCTAGCAATCTTAGAAAAGTCTTGGATAAATCGGCGGTAAAAACCTGCATGACCTAAGAAACTCCTAACACCTTTTACGGTAGTCGGGTGAGGGAGCTTAGCGATAACATCGACTTTAGCACGATCGACCTCAATTCCTGACTTTGAAATTTTATGCCCTAACATAATTCCTTCTCTACACATAAAGTGGCACTTCTCCCAATTAAGAACTAAATTCGTGTCTTCACACCCAAAAACTGAGAAATCATCCATAAACACTTCCATAGTCTTTTCGATCATATCATGAAATATGGCCATCATACACCGTTGAAAAGTACCGGGAGCATTACACAAGCCAAATGGCATGCGACGGTACGCGAAAGTTCCATACGGGCATGTGAAAGTAGTTTTCTTCTGGTCTTGGGGATTTATTGGTGTTTGGAAATACCCTGAAAATCCATCTAGAAAACAATAGAACTCATTTCCAGCTAATCTTTCTATCATCTGATCCTATAGTCGATACAAACTCTCCATCCGGTAACTAAACGTGTTGAAATTAATTCATTCTCTTCATTAGCAACGATGGTTCTTCCACCTTTCTTGGGAACACAATGCACTGGACTAACCTATGGGCTGTCAGAGATTAGGTAAATCATTCCAGCATCAAGAAGTTTTAGGACCTCCTTTTGTATTACCTCGTGAATTTTTGGGTTAACCCGTCTTTGACTTTGAACCGTAGGTTTATAATCATCTTCCATCAAGATTTTGTGTGTATAAAAACGAGGGTCGATACCCTTGATGTCGATGATTTTCCAAGCAATGGCCCCTTTATGAGATTTGAGCACCTTTAAGAGAGCATCTTCTTCATCATTTTTTAAACCTTTTGCAATAATTACTGGTAACTTGTCATTTTCTTCCAAGAAAGCATATTCTAAATGAGACGGAAAATCTTTTAACTCTAATTCTGGAGGCTCTTCAATTGAAGATTTTGCCTCGGTCACTTCACTTTATTTAAGGTCCATCGGAGGAAGTTGAAACAGGTCATTATTTAATAATTTTTCTATCAAACAAATATCTTCCTCCGGATTGAAATCGGCATGATCAATTTCTGGTGAAATCGAATCATCCTTAAGATAAGCTTCAATTTCTTCCAAAATGAATTTAAAAGTAAACGACTCAGATGTCGGGGTGGGATTGCCACCCGAAGAATTAGGAAATCCTAGAAATTCCGGAGCATACTCCTCACAAACTGCATCAATGATGTCAATTCGGTTTACCGACTTGTCATTTGTAAAGGAATATCTCGTGGTTTGATATAGATTAAAAGTGACGGCTTCGTTATCAACTCGAAGGGTTATTTCTTCTCCATAAACATCAATTAAAGCACGACCGGTCCTCCATAAGGATCTCCCAAGTATGAGAGGTACTCGAGGATCGGCTTCGAAATCGACAACAACTAAGTCGGTAGGAAAATGAAATTTTCCTACTTTGACAAAAACGTCTTCGGCGAATCCTTTAGGATAAGTAATTGATCGGTCCGCTAACTCTAAAGTCATCCGAGTTGGTGTAAGTTCAGGCAGAGAAAGCTTTTTCCAAATAGAAAGAGGCATAAGATTTATGCTCGCACCAAGATCGGCCAAGGCGTGGCATACATCCATTCCTGGGAAATTACATGGAATAAGAAACTTGCCGGGATCTCCAAGCTTTTCGGGAAGCTTTTTGAGAAGCATCGCCGAGCAATTCTTGTTCAACGGTATCTTAGCTAACTCAAGCAACTTTTCCTTATTCATGAGCAAACTCTTAATCGTAGGAGCAAATCTTGGCATCAAAAGTAAAGCATCCGTGAAACTAATGTCGAAGCGCAAATCTTGAAAGATTTGGAAGATCTTCTCCATTTGATTCGAAGCTTTATCACGGGACTTTTGATCATCACGTCGTGAAGGATATGGAATATTTGGCTTAGGTAAACTCTTCGGAATATCGGATTCCAGAATGGGAGTGGTTTTAGGCAAAGTCTTCAGAACATCGGGTTCCGGAATAGAAATGGGGATAACCGGAGGTGGGATTTGAGCGTACTTATCTCTGGGAAATTGTTTTGTCCTTATCCTTGGTCTCCGGTTTTTCGTTCATCTCCTTTTTAGGAGAAGGATTAGTAGGAATCGAGGGTCCCTCATAAGCAACACCACTTTGAGTAGTGATTGCTTTCATCTCACCCTTCGGGTTTGGGATTGTGTTACTCGGAAGAGTACCCGAAGTTGAGGCTTGGTTTTGAAACAATCCACAAATCATGTTTTACAAATTATTTTGAAAAGTGGTTTGTTGATTCATCATGACGGCTTGTTGAGATTTATTCGTTGTTTGAATTTCATTCTTAAGGTCTCCTTTCAACGAGTTGATTTGATTTTGCATGTTCCTCAACATTTGATCATTATTCCTCTTGTTACTTGAAAAATCATTTGAAATCTCTTATTAAACTTGATTATTAGGCACTTGAAAAGGTTGGTTTTGAAATCCTTAGTTTTGAAAATTTAGAGCATGATTATTTTGATTTTGAAAACCTTGATGTCCATGAAAATTATTCCCCCGATTAAAATTATTCCCTTAAACATGATTCTGATTAAACCTATTTTGACCATTGTTTTGCACCGAAGCAAAACCTGGTGGTGCCATTTGATTACTAACACGGTTTGGAGGGTTAACTTGATTGTATGTACCCGTAGTCGCACAAACACTAGCCTGATTGTTATCGGTAGCCGGACAATTATACCAAGAATGGGCACCACCACAAGTAACACAAGATTCCTCAACCGCTTTAACCGGAGCGGGAGTGACAACTTTTTTAGAAACAATCTCGACTAAGGTCGAAAGTTGATCTGCAAGCTTATCGATTCTCTCATCCGTTTTACTAGAAGTAGCATTCATTCTAGAAGCATTTGATCTATTACGTGAATAACGAACTTTTGATTTATTCTCAATTATGTTCAAAGCCTCTCTAGTCGTTTTACTCAAAAGATTTCCACCCGCCGCGGCATTTAAGGAGTCTTGTTCATTCTCGTTTAAACCATTGTAAAAGGTATCAACTTGAGTTAACTCCGTAAATCCGTGATGAGGGCATGCTCTAAGCAACTCCTTAAATCGTTCCCATGCTTCACTAAAAGTTTCCTCGAATTTTTGTGTAAATCGAGAAATTTCATTCTTTAAGTGAGTGGTTTTCGAAGGAGGGAAAAACTGGTTAACGAACTTGGTAACGAGATCCTCCCAAGTCAAGATTGAGTTTGGTGGTTCTTTCTCGTACCAAGTTTTAGCGGCTCCCTCGAGCGAATATGGAAACATCATAAGCTTAATCACATCGTTAGGCACATTCCTAAATCGTAAAGTCGAAGTAATCCGTTTGAAACTATTAATATGAGCATGAGGATTCTCACTCTCACGACCGTAAAATGGGTTAGCTTGAACCAACTGAAGCAAATTCGTCTTAATCTCAAAATGATCGGCATTGATTTCTGGTAAAACAATAGCTTCTCCGTACCCTTCCGTGGGGGCACGAAGTAGCTCCTCCATGGACTTCAACCTAGGTGTCAAACATAGTTCGAATCTCGGGTTCGACTATGTTAGAAACTTGTCTTCTCCGACGTCTTGGAATTGTGACGTTTGAATTATTAGGATAATTAGAACGTCTAGTGCGCATGCACTATTTAAAGGAAAATAGAAAAATAATAAGAAAAATATTTTTGGTTTTTTCTAAAGTTTATTCACAATCTAATTTTAACGGACAACGAGAAAGACAACTTGAACCAAATAATCAAACTTACTTCATGGTAGCTCTTAAAAATTTAACTTTTTAATGTGAGCCGTATCTCGTAAGTGACACAAATGGTAAGTTTTTAAATCTTTAATTCGAGTTAGGAACTTATTATGGATAATACCTCAATTGAAGATATTATTTGTTGGTGTTCGTTTACCAACTTTGAAACTTTTTAAATTGAAAAAGCAAATATTTTTGTATTTTTTTGTTTTTAATCTTCTACTTATACTAAAAAGAAAAGAAAAATATTTTTACTTTTTACTTTTTTTTTTTGATTTTCTTAAAAGCGTAACTTTCGAAAATGAAAGGTTCTCCAAATCACGATCGACAAACTTCAAACAAAAGAATCTTAATCACAATTCCTTGGCAGCGGCGCCAAAAATTGATTTGCAGCAATCTTATATACGTAATAATAAAATATATAATATGATGGAAAATTACCAAATTACCCTTGAGGACAAAGGTAAAAAGGAAAATCTTCACAAATATATAATATAATACGTATATTAACCGAGAAGTATGATTCCCGGGTCGTTATTCCCCAACGATTTATGAAATCGAAACCACGTTTGATGTCCGGACAATGATTTGAATTGAAAACAAAGATTGATTTGATTATCTACTTCTACAATTTAAAATAAGCAAATGATAACAATTAAGCACGAAAATAAATAACGGGAAATTAACCTTTAACTAAAAACGCAAAACGAGAACCCTAAACGGTAGTTAAAAATCCTAAATTTCTAAAATTAAACCTAAATTGAATTTTTCTTTTTTAAATAGACTTTAATTGACTAAAAAGTAAGTTTAAAGAAAACTAGAACAAAAACGGAGTTAAAATGAGCTTAAAAACACGAAAAATGTAAACGGGGACGAATCTCGTTCTTTAAAAAATAAAATTTTGCAAATTTAACCCTACGAAGGCAAAACTAATTTTCCTAGAAACTTTACGATAAAAGAAAATTTTCTAAAAAAGAATTATATTATTTTTTGATTATTTTTCTATTTTTTATGATTTTTTAAAGTTTTTAATGAAAATAAATGTTTAAAAATACTAAAGTAATTATAAAATTTCTAAAAAAAATACAGAAAATAGCTTGAACTAAATAGAACTTAGGAAAAATAAGCTTAATGTCACAGCTTAATGAATAAGCCACGAAATAAGCTTAAACAACTTATAAAGCTTAAATGGGAAAAATGTGTATAAGAATTAAATTTTGCAAAGTAATAATGAAAAAGACCCCAGGGCGTGTTGGTAGTGGAGGTGTGTGGTGTGTGATATAAAAGGGTTGAGGGTGTTGAGGTCGGGGGTTCGAGCCTTGCTCACCCCCGATTTCCACCTTCCCTTTTTTTTATTTTTTTGGAAAACTTATAAAAGCAAAGTTATAGATAAGCTAAAATTAAGCATTTTTAATAAAAGAAACTTTTTATGAAAAGCCATAAATAAGCT